>CANPUZ010000222.1:0-106000 GCA_947579665.1 Sympetrum striolatum
CGAGCAATTTCTGTTTTTGTCTGCCCGCGATCACGTACTTCCTTGATAAACGACCTTTTGGTGACCAAACTCAGGGACTTCCTCTTTTTCTTGGTCAGCGATATTTTATACATTATTTTACTAATAGACACACAGGATATCACAACACAGGCCACCTCGCACAGAGAGTGATTCTCACTGAACGCGCGCGACTTTTCCTCGCTTGGAGACAAACATTTTTCAGGGAGTCCACCATCCAACAATTATTTTTCAATCTTTTACTAACCAATAAAAAATCCGAAATCCCTGCAGCAGCCTTGAGATTTTAAATAGTCGCACTCCAATTTAGCAGCCAAGACCTGAGTCCAAAACTCACCAAGTCGAAAACAAATTTTTATCATGCTTTATTTTCTCAATCTATCGTCCAAATAGAAACTTTACTGAGAGTTTATACAGAGTTAAACTACTGGAAACTGTTGATCTATACGATCCCACATCGCGGATTCGCGATATTACCAGAAAGCATGATGAAGAAAGAAAGAGCATGGTTACGTCTTATAAGCTATAATTTTTCGCGAAAACTATAATCAAAATGTTTGTATTCCACGAAATTTTCACATTTTCCCATCTAAAATACTTGGGATGAGGGTCTTCCCAACACAGACGATCTGGATTCAGCTGCTCCTGTTTGCGGCGATCGTCATCCCATTGTATTGAGCTCAGTGCGACAAAACCATTTCAAATACTTCGTAAAACCGGGGTTCATTCACTCCTAGGGACCGGCTTCTCACTTCGTAAAACATGAAATCGAGGTTTTACGTAAAATCGAGGTCATTTTACATGTACAAAGATCGGGACCGGCGGAATGGTTCGTAAAACTGTGTCACTTCGTAGAATCGAGGTTCATAAAAACGGGGTTCTACTGTACTTTTACCCAAGCGAAGGCAATGACAAGAGTTGTTTGAAAATGTTTTTATTTTTTCTGAAACTTGTTGATTTTGAAAATCAAATTGTGGCGTTTTGTGTTTTCATTACGTTTCCTAAATTTGTTGTTACTAGCTTCCATAGAGTCTCATTTAAGCAAAGGAATAATATTAGGCACTCTTTGACATAAACATTTAAAGCATTGAAAATATTATTAACTGTAAATTATACAAAGTATTAAATTAAATTCAATTAAAACTGTGCTGTTAACACCTAAGGAAAATGCTTTCACAGCTGCAGATCAACAAAACATGATATTTTCATTAAAAACATATTGATACTATAGATGTTAGGAAAAACAAAACATATTTCTTAGTGGAATTAGGCGAGATTTTATGATAATTTAATTGAAAGAAAGATTTGCAAATTTATTGCAAAAGATCAAAGCTGAATTTGCATAAGCAAAGATGTCATGAGTGATCAAATATATGACAAAAAATCTGACGTGGCCAACACATGACTTTCTCCGTATTTATTGAAAACAGAAGCCTATGCCGGTAATATATAAATAACTCTAAAACAATGAGTGTTACGAAAAAATGTTTCATACAAAAGTTGTAGTAAAATACATTATCTATAACCTTGGTACATAATTCTATACACCTAAATTGCACTATGACAGAGATATGTATGAAAAACTTCCATTTCTGGATAAACAACAACTTCCGGTTAACCATTATTGAAGAATAACTCCTAAATAATCAGTGTTAAAAAAAAATGTTTTATACAAAAGTTGTAGTTAAGTACATTATCTATAACTTTTGTACGTAATTGTATATACCTATATTGCATTCTTACAGAGATATTTAAGAAACAAAATTTTGTAACCGTAACTTCCGGTTAAGCGATATTCTCAAAAAACTAATCAACTCTTGGTATTGTTAGGAAAATTCTAAATATAAAATTTGAAAAAGATCGGATAATTACTTTTTAAGATAGAGCGCACACAAACTTTTTAACCACAGACAGACAGACACACAGACACACATGTTCGGGAAATAGCGAAAACGTGCTCTATGGACCCCAAAACATCTACTTCCGTCGAAATCTGGAGGTCGAATTTTTTTGGGAATACAATACTTTTGCTATACTACGTATAGGGAGAAAGTAAAATATGTAAAGAATACAATTATATACTGTACATTTATTTAAATGATACCAAAATTACATTTCCCTCTCTTACAAGTGATGTACGAGGCAAGAATCACCAAAATCCGTTCTGCTTATTAAAACTGTCAGTTATTTCTGTGTGCCTTACTTTGCTAATTCTGCCAAAATTTGCTTTACTGTTGGTTTTATCGCTTATTGCAAAAAACAAACACCTCTATCTGTGGGTGCAAAACATGGACGTTAAAAAAAAATAAGTCAAGCGTTTGGAGGGATGTGGGTGTGGCGTAGAATGGAAAATATTAGTTGGGGTGATAGAAAAAACAAACGTGGAGGTGTTAGAGATGGTTGGGGAGGAGAGGGCTTTAATTGACGTGATTAAGCATCGTCAGAAGAAATGGGTGGGACATATATTGAGGAGAGAGGGATTGGGTTGTAATGGAGGGTAGGATTCAGGGGAAAAGGCAGAGGGGAAGACAGAGACAGAAGATGTTGGATGACATAAGGGGTGGGGTTAAATATAAGGATATGAAGGAGATGGCTATTAATAAGGATTTTTGATTGAGTATGAACCCACCAAAAGGTAGAATACTCATGAAAGAATTGCCTTTACGTATAAATTGGGGATAATTCAGTCTGGTTCAGGCTTTTGGGCAATTAGTATCAATGTTCTAATGAGAATTTACGAGATAAAATTAAGTAAAATAGCATTTACAATACAATAGATATACTATTTTACTGTCATTGTCCAATTTCATATAAACTCTATGTTTTTGATTATTTTATTAATTCTCAACATAATGTATTTAACCATTTTATTATTCTTGAAATATTCTTGCTTTATCTTTTTTTTAATGCTACAATTGTTGAAATTTAGAATAAGTGTCATTTGTGAAGATATTTCATTTGATTTGATTGCTTGTAGCCAATTTGTATTTTTCCTGTCTCTTTTGCATAATTTTTTATCTATTTTCTGTTTGTCTTTCATAATTATTTTTGTTCTCCTTCTTCACAACATATACCAGGTGGAGAAGTATGAAAGCAGATTTTTTTGTATAAATTACACTCTGTTATTCGCAAATTATCGTTAAGTATTGAATACATGCAAAGTATCATCTTAATCCAATAAGGCTTGCAAGTCCTTGTCTTCAAACTTTTTCGGTGGTTTCCCACGGTCGTTTCTCACGTCAAAATCACCACTTTTGAATTTTTTAAACCACTCAAAGCACTGACTTTGCCAAGAGCTTGTTCACCGTGTGCTTCGACATGTGATTCTAAGCGATTCTGCAGCACTTTTCTTCAAATGATAGCAGAAAACCAATGCTGTCCGCAAATCATAGATCGTAGGCACAAAACTTGACATGTTTGAGGTTATAGAAAAATATACCGGTGTATGAAACTTAGGTTATTGCATGTTGACAAACTTAGTTAGCTGTTAGAAAGAGAAAAAGGCTCTGCAGATCGGTCTTACGGTCTTTAACGCTCGAGCACTCGCTCCCCATGGCATAACCAGAGCAGTCACGCCAGCGCACTCTATACGACAGTGATTATTTTTTAATATTTTCTTCAAATCAGATGAATTCTGTAAATTAGTAATTTATAGCCATTATACAATAGTTTACGCCTTGAAAATCGATTGATCGCATTCATTTTTTAATAGATATTTAATGAATAATGGAATAAATCACACTTCGACATTTTTAAACGTTTGAAATCTTCAAGGAAACAACTTATGTATAAAGTTGTGCACAAACCTTCACAGTTCACATTCATTTATTATTACTCATAAATGGTCTTATTATCACAAAAAAATCACTCCTATTTGCAATAAAATATTCAGTTGAACCTGGGCACGGTGTGCTTAAGCGCGACATGAGCTTCAAAACAGTTTTGTTTGTTGCCGTAAATTGAACCCAATTTATGCTAAACTCGGGTGGTACATAGAGAACATTATTGCAGGAAGACTTGAGGGACACAGAATGATTACAAGGAAAGATAAAAAAGTTACGAATGAAAATTTATACACTGGCGCACTCAGTGCACCAGCGCAATTGCTCAAGGGTTAAACTGATAGCGAGCACCTTGTATAGGGAAATTCTGGCTTCATACTTCTACACATGGTAGTTTTCTATCTGTAGGTTTCACAGATTTTTCACACTCCCCCTCTTGTGAGTGTTTTCCTGCAGTGGTAATTTTTTCCCAAGCCCTCAGCTTAGGTTTTTTCAATCCACATACAGTAGAACCCCGGTAATCCGAACGAATTCAGGCAGATAGGCGTCCAGATTAGCGGGGTTTCCAGATTAGCGAAGTTTTCAAAAATAACATAAAAAACATTTTTTCTCGAAAGTTATATTACAGAGATAATGAATGTATATATTACATAATGTATTACAACATAGAAAGTGAATGAATGTTATCAGCAAGCAAATACGTCAGTCATTTTCTTTTGCGCGACCGTTCTTATTTTTAAATCAAGTGCGCGGTCTCTAAAACGTCTAAAGAGCATAATTTCATGTGCTTCAAAATTTTGCTCCTCCGCCCACTTTAATGATGTATTGCGTGATAGGGTGTCGTCGTCGACATCATCATCATCTTCTGTCCCTACTGTTCTGATAATTTTGTCATCTGTTAAAGCTTCGTTTCGAGCCAAACTGTCGTCAGCCTCAACAGCCCACCGGAGAGCTTCAGGGTTAGATATTGGGTTCGAATTTTGTAACTGATTAATGAGTGAAGCTGAATTTATTCAGTTTGCACATTTTCTAAAACTTCCGAACCAATAAAATTTGGGAGTAAATTTTTCCACGACTTGCTGATCAATAATTTAGACAGATGCCCAGCAGTTAGCTAGATTGAACACGACATCTTTTACCTTTTTCAGTGCATTTTCCAAATTTTCATTGTGCACAGGATCATTAAGAATATTTGTAAGAAGCAACTCACGATATCCTAACTTAATGCTTTGAATAACATTCAGATCCATGGTTTGGATCGGCGCAGTCGTGTTAGGGGGTAAAAACATTGCGGAAATTCCACCGTCATCAGTGCTCAATTCTTCTGCAGAAGGATGGCCAGGACAATTATCAAGCAACAATAAAGCACGTTGTGGTAAATTGACGGATTTCATATTCTGTCGAACTGCTGGAACGAATTCTGTTTTAAACCAATCCAAAAATAATTTTCGTGTGACCTAAGCGTTTTTTTGCCCTCGATAGCACATAGGTATTGTAACGCTCCTCCCAGATAGCTCACGGTTTTGGAACGCACATAAAATAAATACATAAATAAATGCGAGGATAAAGCTGAATATATTTTGTCAAAACAAGAATAAATTGGCCAATAAACAAAATTAACGGCAAAATCTTCGTTGGGTTCGACCATGAGAAAAAGAATATACGTGGTCAAAAATAGCAGAAATTAAACAGTAAGAAATTGACACGATGATTGGCGTCCAGTTCCAATCTCTAATTTTCTTGAACACGAGGCCTAGTCGGTGAGTCATGTAGCGACGATCCTCTCTCCCAACGAGGATGTCCTCCCGACCGTCTCCTCCATAGTCCACCTTCCGAGTGCCCCCAAAATCCTCTTCTTCCTCTCTGTCCTCGTGGATTCTTCCGCCCCTCCTTACCTCGACGCCACGTAATAAGCGTGTCGAAGTATCGTAATAACAGCAGAACAAGAGGCAAACGCATGACGCAATAGGCGCCAAATGCAAAAGTAATAATCATACAAACAAAGAGACATTGCATATTGAACAGAATAAATATAACAATTAAACGACTCGGTACATATGCCCCCCACTGAATGAAGGTTATTCTGAAATAGATAAATATCATAATGAAGCAAAACATTCATTCATAAAGAAATAATAATTACCGAGCGCTTCATACATAATTAAACTTACATCACAAAAAAAAATCTCTTTTCCAATTTTTTTTTTTTTACAAATTTCAACCAAAATGAAACTACTGTTTAACAATATAAGGTTTTAGATGTGCAAAATTAAATATACCAATATCTTTCTTTTCTAAATTAACCAAATTACAGGAATTTTGACCAGATAATTTTGACACACGGTAAGGTCCAGAGTACAATGGAAAGAATTTATGAAACAAGCCAGCTTTGGCATCAGAGGGCTTGGGCGTTCTCAAAAGTACCTGATCACCCACTCTAAATACTCTATGTTTTGCCTTTTGGCGCTCCTTACGGGAGTTCCCAGATTTTTTTTAAATTTCTATGAGCGATCACTATTATATCATCATGAGGAGGAATTTCCGCAGGTGGAAATCCGATAAAGTCGTCAAATTCACGGGTAGGTTTCCGGCCAAAATGAAGATGAAAAGGGGAAAAACCAGTACTTTCATGAGTCAAACAGTTAAGCCAATGGTTTACAAAAGGAATTAGTTCGAACCAACTAGTATGTTCACGGTGGCAATAGGTTCGGAACAATCGAGACAGCTCACGCATTATACGCTCACTGGGATTAGTCTGAGGTCTACGGACAGATGAATAGACAGTTCTAACACCCAAATCGGCTAACGTATTCCTCCAAAGAGCCGAGGTGAACTGAGTTCCGTGATCAGTGAGTAACCGCTGAGGTTTCCCACATTTTTGAAAATATTTAGTAATAAGCACTCTGAGACAATTTTTTGCTGAAGTTTTGTTCAAAGGATAAATTTGGACAAATTTTGAAAACACATCGACACAAACCAGAATATATTGATTTTTAAATTTTGCCTTAGGTAATGGACCATATATATCCACGGCACATAACTGACTAGGTTTGGATGGTATTATATTTGCCATAGGGCCTTCAAAATAACGATTAGGAAATTTATTACGCTGACAAGCATCACACGTGCGTAAAAGCACACGAACAAAACGATTAATACCTTTCCAATAATATTTATCACGAATCCAAAATATTGTTTTGGTAATCCCAGCATGACCATTAACGGTATTAGCAAACCAAACCAAAGAAGAACGCACATCGGCAGGTACACAGACTTTATACACTACACTCTCCCTCCCGACATTAAATAGTAACAAACCATGATACAAAATATACTTATACGCTATCGACGAAATCTTTACAAAATCGGGGTGGTCATTAGGCAAGAGACCGTTAAGATAAAGACGAATGTTATTTAAATACAAATCTTGACATTGTAAATCAATTAAGTTTTCACAAGATTGAAATGGAGAATCAGAAATATCCAAATCAATAGTAGCAACACAAAATTCATTCGAAGGTTTAGTAATTTCAGAATTATTAATATAACGACTAAGCCAGTCCACAACAATATTCTTATGACCAGGAGAATGTTCAACAGAAAAAGTGAAACCTTGAAGTGCCAAAATCCATCTGGATAAGCGACTATGATTTAGCTTACAGGTTTTAAGAAAAGTCAAAGCTTTATGATCGGTAATTATAGTAATATGATGGTCCAAAACGAAATGACGAAGTTTCTGGAGAGCCCAGATGATGGCCAATGCCTCCTTTTCGGTGGTCGTATACGAAATTTCAGCCCCCCGCAAGGTTCTACTTACAAAAGCAAGTACCAGTTGGTCACCCACTTCATCGTGCTGGAACAAAACCGCTCCCAAGCCAAAATCAGAACTATCGGTCTGTAAGTAGATAGGTTTATTAAAGTCCGGATAAGTCAAAACAATTTCGTCCAGAAATGCAGCCTTAATTTTCTCAAAAGCCGTTTGTAACTCCCGAGTCCACTTCCATTTAACTCCTTTCTTAAGTAATTGCAATAAGGGATAAGTTAATTTAGAAAAATTACGACAGAATCGGGAGTAGTAATTACACACCCCCAGAAATCCCCGTAATTGTTTGATATTACTAGGAGCCTTAATTTCTTGGATAGCACATGTACGCGCGGGATCCATCTTCATGCCCTCAGCAGACAGGATGTGCCCTAGGAATTTCACCTGCGCACAACAAAATTCGGATTTAGACAATTTAAGTTTAATATTAGCTTCAATTAATTTACGAAAGACAAGTTGAAGATGGTTTAAATGCTGGTCAAAAGTAACAGAGGTTATCAATAAATCATCAACGTACGCAGTTGCGAAAGAAGAAACTTCAGGACCCAATATCAAATCTAGACATCTTATAAGAGCTGCCCCACTATTTTTTAGTCCATACGGCACTCTATTAAAAACATAGACAATAGAATCGTACAAAAAAGCAGTATATTTCTTATCATCCGGGTGAATAGCCAATTGCCAAAACGCGGAAGACAAGTCGGTAGTAGAGAAATATTTCATACCAGAAAATTTATTCATTAACATGTCAATTTTTGGTGGTTCCTCTCGCTCAGGTATAGTAAAGCTATTTAACTTCCGTGCGTCCAAACAAAGACGAGGTTGACCATCCTTTTTTTTAACAACGACGATAGGATTTAGATAGGGACTAGTAGCCTTCTCTATTATTCCAACTTTGATCATGGATTTGATCTGTTCATCAACCTTTGCCTTCCAGGCAAACGGAATAGGATAAGATCGTTGTCGAAATGGGATATGTTCAGACAAATGAATACGAAACTGAAAATTTTGTACAAGTCCGGGCGTATCAGAAAAAACTTGACGATATTCCTTCAAAAGATTAAATAATTTCTCCCTCTCCCTTAATGAAAGAGATACAGAAGGTTCAATTGCCTTCCGCAATTCCTCATCAGACACAAAAAAGGATTTATCGTGATCTCCTTCACTACATGTAATAGAATTCAAAGGATAATTTGATTCACTTACGGTAGAATTAGATGGCGGAATAGACAAACTATAATTTTGAAAATTTAATATGATACCATTATCTGAAAGCCAATTCATTCCGAGAATAAGAGGTTTAAGTAAATTTTTAACAATCAGACAAGGCACATCAAATTCACGATCATCAATCCGAATTGTAAGCAAAGCTTGAGCAGTAATAGGAGTTGACCGGCGTTTATTCGCACAAACAATATATGACTTGCGCATTGGCAAAACAGGAATATTCGAAAAATTTGCGAAAAGTTCTTGAAAAACTTCCTCATCAATAGCAGAAACTTCACTCCCAGAATCAATTAGTGCATTTAGTTTAGAATTACAAATTTGAACAGAAATTTCGGGAACTTTACGTCTCTCTTTCTTGGGAAATGACGTCTCCTTTTCTTCTAACAAGTCAATTAAAGAATAACCATCCACAACATAAGTAGCAATGGTGCTTATGATCCCTTCCTCAGATGTGTCGAAACGAACGGGACCTTTTCGTTTCGACGCATTTAGTTTAACTGCGCGGGTCTTTCTACAACAGACGGATTATTATTTCGAATGGGAATTAAATTAGATTGCTGAGGTGGATTTTGAATAGAAATAGGTTGATTGAAAGAAGCCTGATTACAGTGAGGAGGTGGAGATGAAACAAGGGGAGGTATCGATGATAGCGAAGGCAAAGTAGACGAGGGTATTTGATCGTTAGGTGCGTGAACACGAGAATTATACCAACGCTGCCTCCTATTTCTCGTCCCTACAGTTGCGATTTGACCAAGTGAATTTTGCGAAAAATTAACTCCCTGCTTAAGTTCGTCAAATGACTCCAATAATTTCACAAGTATGTCTAAAGATGAAGGGTTGGAACTGATTAACAGTCCTTGGATATTTATAGGCATTTGTCGAATTAAAGTATAAATGAGTTCCTTATCGTCGACTGGTGGAAAACAAGTTTTAGCCAACATTATCTTCTCTAGGACATAGACTTGCATTTTATCGTTTACATGGCGGGGATAGGTACCCGTCATAACCTTAACTCGCTGCTCATGTCGAACCTTCTCATCCCAGAAATGGTCCGAGAACCTTTTTTTTAAATCAGAGAAATCGTCTGGCAATGGGATTAACGCATCAATCCAAAGTTTGGCATAACCAGAAAGAAAACTCGCAAACGCTCGAGATCGAAAAGAATGCGGAATATTCAAAATTTCAAAATAGTCTTCTACTTCTTTAAGAAATATCACCGGATTTTGATATTGGCTACCTTTAAAACGAGGTTTAGACACTAATTCAGATGGCACATTATAATTATTTACATGAGTAGAATTAACTTTACCTAATGTCTTTATCTTTTCCTCTACCACGCTCAAACGACACGTGACTTGTTCCCTATCTAACAAGGTCCTCAACAATTCGCCTTCCAACTGCCCAATTTGATGTCGAACTTCGGTTACAGTCTCACAAGTTTCTTTCTTTAAATTCCCAAAATCAGTGCGAACCTTTTCATTTACAGATTCTAAATTTTCAATGCGCTGTTGCTGCGCTAAATGCTGAACGTCAAATGATTGACGAAGCATTGCAATTAATCTTTCGTCCCGTTCTAATTCTTTCCTTTCTCTTTCCTCCTTGTCACTAATTATTAATTTCATAAGATCATCTATAGTTACAGGGGATTTAGGACTTTCCGGTTTAGAAGGAGTAAATCCATCGGTTTCCGAACTCGTTTTATCTTTTACTTCGGGGTCGATAACTAATGTTTTCTCAAAAAGTGCGGGAATTTTTCTTAAACTATCGTCAATATCGGGAGAATCCTTTGACTCACGATACTCAGTAAACGATTTTGAAGAATAATCCATCGCAAACAAACAAAATAAACTTACAACGGGAATACTAAATCAACGACACTAGCACAATTGAATACCTTGATCACAGGACAGTCAAATTACCCAAAACGGATAAACGTGAAGGAAGGAAGAGAGTCTTTCCATGCGACCATGCGGCACACGGGAATCAAAAGGGATCACCTCTCCGTTTGACGCTAAATACGGGCAAACCACAATCTGGAAGATTTCACTAAAAAAAAGCAACAAATTACAAGCAGAAACATTCACATGTATCAATTTCCTTTTCTAATTTAGATAAACCAAATCAATTTTTTTTTTAACACAGAGTTTAAGCGCCGAATTTTAAACAATTCTAATGACCTAACAACAAAGTTTGGAAAGGAAATAGGTTACTACATCTTCTCTTCACTGAGACCCACCAGGAAGATTTAGCTACAGGTACAGGTTGGGTCATGGACAAGGTAAACGAGGGAATGAGATAGCGAAAACAAGATACTACACAATACAGACCTACAACCAACAACTTACGGCATCAGGTCCCTGTTCGGGCGCCAAATATGTAACGCTCCTCCCAGATAGCTCACGGTTTTGGAACGCACATAAAATAAATACATAAATAAATGCGAGGATAAAGCTGAATATATTTTGTCAAAACAAGAATAAATTGGCCAATAAACAAAATTAACGGCAAAATCTTCGTTGGGTTCGACCATGAGAAAAAGAATATACGTGGTCAAAAATAGCAGAAATTAAACAGTAAGAAATTGACACGATGATTGGCGTCCAGTTCCAATCTCTAATTTTCTTGAACACGAGGCCTAGTCGGTGGGTCATGTAGCGACGATCCTCTCTCCCAACGAGGATGTCCTCCCGACCGTCTCCTCCATAGTCCACCTTCCGAGAGCCCACAAATCCTCTTCTTCCTCTCTGTCCTCGTGGATTCTTCCGCCCCTCCTTACCTCGACGCCACGTAATAAGCGTGTCGAAGTATCGTAATAACAGCAGAACAAGAGGCAAACGCATGACGCAATAGGCGCCAAATGCAAAAGTAATAATCATACAAACAAAGAGACATTGCATATTGAACAGAATAAATATAACAATTAAACGACTCGGTACAGTATGGGGTTTTTTGGCTGTTCCGACAGCAAACAGAGGAAGCTTATGTTTGCCAGTCACATTTGCATATGACATAAATGCAATCCTCACTTTAATTACTTTCCTTCCTGGTGCCACTTTTTCATTACGATCAGCTAAAGTTTTGTCAGATAACATTCGCCAGAACAACCCTGATTCGTCGGTATTGTAAATCTGTTCAGAACTCAGATTTTTCTCATTGATTACACGCAGTAACTCGGTTCTAAATGGCTCTACCGCACTTTCATTGCTAGATAGTTTTTCTCTATAGCCCATCCCATCCATGGTCATCCTCAATGAACGTGATGTTTTGAGAGGTGATACCTTGCTGCAACTGAAAATGTATTGTCTTTCGAAATTGTTTAGTCTTGCACATATTAAGCATTCCTCGAATGGAAAAATGCTGTCTCAGAAAAGTATCACAAGTTAAATGTGTTATCACAATAAACGAAATACTTCGCTCTCCATCACATCATTGCAGCCAATGGAGAAATTTTTCAAATAGTCTGTCCTTCTCTCGTTTCTTGTTACTAATATGCGTGTTTATATGTTCACAAGAAGAAGTTGCAGGTTTGCATAACTCCCAATGGACCGTCCGGATTACCGAGGGTTCCAGATTATCGAGTGTCCAGATTACCGGGGTACTTTTCTTCGTGTACTTTTGCAAACTATCTCTTTCTTTCTGTTTCGCATATAACGATGGGTTAGGTGTAAGAAGAGACTAACTAGTCTCAATCCCACCTGAATAAAGGCCATTTATTATAATTATTTTACATACCCATGATGATTGGTTTAGCGTCCGCCTCTTCCACTTCCTGTATTTCTTCCTCCTCTTTCACCTTCACTTGCTTCGGAGGCCTTCCAGGACCACTGCGTCCCGTCAAAGAGTGCTTTCGGCCTCTGCCCCTCGAAGAAATGCTCATAGTGGGGATCACGTCCTGCAGAAGTAATGGCAATCATAACGTACGTTCAAAGAGTACAACATAAGTTTCTTACACTTATTAACTACGAGTATAAGACTTAAAATAGCTACTTTTATTTAGCAATTATGTGAGATATTTCAGTAAAAGAGTGTGTGTTGGTTTGCTTAGGAAATGATCAGTATATTTAAGTTTGTTTTGAGATTTAAAGATATTTATATGTACTAATATTTGGCAGTTTTGCGAGATTATTCAGCAATTAAGAATCTCCAATTATTACGCTAACTTAAGCGAAATTCGTTACTGTTCAATTGTGAATTATGCTTGCACAGTATTTTTACTTTCTCCATATACGAAGCATAGAGAAAGTATTGTTTTCATGAAAAACATCGACTTCGAGATTTCAACGGAAATACATGTTTTGGGATCCCTAGAACACGTTTTGACCATTTTCGGAATGATGTCTGTGTGTATGTGTGTGTGTGTGTGTATGTATGAATGTGTATCTGTGCTTGTGGGCGCTCTAACGTAAAAACTAATTGTCGTATCAACACCAAACTTCATATATAGCAATTTGGTAGGTGCTATCAGAGTTGATTAGGTTTTGGAGTAAATCGGTCAACCGGAAGTCGAGCTTTATTCTTCGAAGAAAATTTCCGTTTTTGCAAAATATCTCCATAAATATTATATTTAGGTTTATATTATTACAAATAAGGTTTTAGAAAATGTAATTTACTATAACTTTTTTAAGTAACATATTTTTGTATCACTGATTGTTTAGGAGTCCTTTGTGAAATACTGATAAACCGGAAGTTGCTGATTATGTACTTTGTGGGCGCTCTATCATTAAAACTGTTTGTTGTAGCTACACCAAATTTCAAATATAGCACTTTGGTTCGTGTCGTTAGAGTTGATTAGTTTTTGGAGAAAATCGGTTGAATACAAGTCGAGCTTTATTATTCGAAGCTTGTTTCCGTTTTTGCAAAATTCCTCCATTAATCTGATATTTAGGTATATACAGGTATCTAAAAAAATTACAAAAAATGTATTTGTATGTATCTTCCAAGTTTACGTTAGATTCAATCGAAAATTCGAAAATACTGTCGTAGATAACTATTTACATCTTACAGGTATATTTGGAGAAAGTCATGTGCTGGACACATCAGATTTTTTTAAATGTCTCTTTTGACAGTTATTCAGTTTATATAATGTAATTAAAAAAATCAATTTCCGAGACTTACAAACCTGTCACATTCATTACATCTGGTTGTTTGTAAAATTTGTCATTAGTCGGATATACAATACAAGTAAAAGTAGCTTGCATACCGCAAGCTTATAAAAGGTATTTATAATCTTTATTCACATGCCAAGTTTCGAGTTTCAATGTTATCGAGAAGGGGTTTAAAAAAATCTTAAAAATCATAGCAATTTCTAATTTTTGTAGACGCCTGGTGTTGAACCCAGGACCTATTGGCAGATGCGAATAGATATTATAACTTGTTATGACTTGATCTTATTTAATGCAAAGTTTGAAGTCCATATCATACTGGGAAGGTCCTGAAATTAGACTCCATCACCCCCATCTGAAATACGATGGGTAATGTAAATGGCTTTGTGGGATCGAACCAAGGACCATCAAGGAATCGTAAAACCTGCATTTGAAATGTATCTATGATCTCTATATATATGCCGAATTTCAAGTTTCTATTTTCTTGGGAAGGATTTCAAAATAATTCTTGAAAATCAGATCAGTTACTGATTGTAGAGACGGAAGGTGTCAAACCCAGGACATAATCGAAGCTAAGAATGAAAAGTATGATTTGTTAAGACTTGATCTTATTTAATGCAAAGTTTAAAGTCGATATCATGACAGGGAAATACCTAAAATTTGTTTCCGTTAACTCCATAAGAAATGCATTGAGGAATGTAAATGGCCTTTGGGATCGAACCAAGGACCATCAGAGAATTGCTAAAATTAGATTATGAAATATATTCATGATCTCTATCTACGTGCCGAGATTCAAGTTTCCATGTCATCAGGAAGAGACCCAAAAAAAATCTTAAAAATCGCCACAATACATTTTAAAGGGAAGATTTTTGCCCTGACCTAGCGTCGAACCTAGGATAATCTTTGAAGATGTCTTTCTGATTTTCGTTGGATATGCACGGCTTCTAGCGATCCCTCGAATTTCAACTCTCTAATTTTCCGGGAAGTGCCTCAAAAAAATTTCAAAAATCCCCACCATGTATCCTTATGGATAAAACCGGGCCTTCTGGGATCAAACCCATGACACTGAGGTTCAAAATCGCAATTTTTCAGGCGGTAACACGTTATGTCCAATACGTCGTAAAAAATTTGAGATCCAGATCATTTGTGGTTTAGCCTGTGAATTAGTATCCTATCTATCTACATGAAAGAATCCGGAGAAGCATCTATATATAATAGATAAATATACATGTAAATGTTGCTTGCATACTGTCTTACTAAACTAGCACACTAAATGCATATACTCTCTGTGCTTTTATATATATTTTATATGGCATATGTATTAGGGTGGTTCGAAAAAAACTTTTTTAAAAAATATAAATAAAAGCACAGAGCACAGCTTACAATTCCTTGAATTTATTTCGTAAACTAAACTTTATTGAAGATAACCTACCACTTTTCAATATGCCATTTACATGCATGGCGATTTTTTATTTTATACCTCAAATTTGATCCTCAGGTTGCATTAATCATAATTGTATATTCTGAGTTTCCTCTCCTTCTTCACGTATTCCTAAATTCTCTCTTTGAAAGAGTTTCTTCTCATTTTAATGCCCCAGATATTCAAGCTTGAATTCAAATTCGGCCCAAAATTTAATTGACTATTTAAATATGAGGGCTTGACTTTGAAGTTGAACGCCAAAATTAAAGGAAAAATTAAATCTTTTATCCAGAAAAATTCCTATTTGAACCTCAGTGTCATGGGTTCGATTCCAGAGGGCCCCAAAGTCCCGATTTTCCCCGTTTAAATGCATTGCTTTGATTTTCGGGAATTTTTAAAAATACTTTCCGGATAAGTAGAGAATTAAAACTCAAAGAGCCTATATATATGGTCATGATCTATGAAAAACATAAATGACTTTAATGGAAAATATCCTGGGTTCGATGCTAGGACAATGCAAAAATCTGTCATTTAAAATACATTGAGGTAGTTTTTCATTAATTATTCTAATGCACTTATCGAAATGATAGGATAGGATATCTTGCTTTAGTAGAAGATGTATATTAGGAATCATGTTTTAGAAAAAAATTTAGATAAGACCGTGCTATTCCTGGGTTTGATGCCAGAGCACATTAAAATTTCTCTCATAAGGAATATATGTGAAAAGTAGGTCGTCGTTTGAGGCAGTTGCAGCCAATATTTCTGCTTGATTATTCACTCATAGTTATAGATGGTGATCTTCTGTTGTGCTGCGTAGTAAGTTCACCAGGAAGACCCGGGTTCGATGCCAGACGATGAAATTGCAGCGAATTTTATGAATATTTTCAATCCTTTTTTTTTTTCCTTTTGAGGACCGTCCCGATATGATGCCGACATGAAATTAGTGTTGTTGATATGCTTGCAGTATGCAAGCTACATTTTACTCGTACTATTTATACATACGGAACCAAAGATTTTCATTTAAAAGCGACCAATTTCAATAATCTTAAGCCCATTACTCTGCCGAATTTAGTTGCTTACAAATCAAATTCGTTTGTGAAAAATTCTTGACTTCTTTTCTTCCAATTTCTCTCTGTATTTACATTTGTAGCAATCAATTTTTATTCATCTTGTTGACATATGAATATTCCTCTTGCGTTCAAATTCGTAACTACTGTATTTCATTGTAAATAAATGAAATCAGTGATGATTGACTTCGTTATGTACAATTCTCTTTAAGAGCATGGGAATAATTTCTTCGAAAAACCTAAATTGAAGATAATCATGAAACAAAATTCAAGTCGTTATCATATCAAAAGAAAAAAGAGGAATGAAAATATTCTAAAAAATTGCCACAATTAATTTTAAATAGCAGAAATTACTAATTTTGGATAACCCTGGTGTGGAACCCAGGACCTATTGACAGAAGTGAATACATAGAGGGCCCTTGTGGAAATAAAACATATTTAATTCAAATTTTAAATTCGATATCATACTGGGAAGGACCTAAAATATGATTCTGTTATACCCATAAGAAAAGCATTGAGGAATGTAAATGACTATCTGGGATCGAACCAAGGACCATCAGCGAAACGTTAAACGGTGTACATAAAATAAATTCATGAGGTCTATATACATGGTGAGTTTCAAGTTTCCATCTTATCGGGAAAGGAAATTTTTTAAATATTGGAAATCGCCACAATGCATTTTAAATGGGAGATATTTGCCCTGACCTAGCATCGAACCAAGGATAATCATCGATGATGTCTTAACAGTTTTCGTTGGATATGCACGGCTTCTAGCGATCCCTCGAATTACAACTCTCTCCTTTTCCGGGAAGTGCCTCAAATAATTTGTTGAAAATACCCACCATGTATTCTTATGGAGAAAATCGCAACTTTGGGGCCTTCTGGAATCGAACCCATGAAACCGAGGTTCAAAGTCGGCTTTTTTCTGGAGGTTACACGTTATGGCCAATACGTCGTAAAAATTTCAAGTCAGTGACACTTGTGGAACATGGTTAGAATTTTGATCTCCTATGAATGTGTACATAGGCACAAGTAAAATGCTGCATGCATACTGCAAGCAAATGGTTCAATACATAATAGATATAGATAAATGCATGCAATGTGTCAACTATCTGTCTTCAAGGATAGGGCGGCAAAAGAATTATGAAAATCCAAGCAATATGCTTTAAATGGGAGATATGTTAACCATCTGTCATCGAACCTGGGTCTTCCTGGTAATACTTCTTATGCAGAACAATAGATCACCATCTCTAACTATGTTTGAAAATTCAAGCAGAAATATTGGGTTCAACTGCCTCTAACAACGTCCTACTTTTCCCATACATTCCTTATGTGGGAAATTTTAATGTGCCCCGGCATCGAACCCAGGAGCAGTACGGTCTTATCTAAATTATTTCTTAAACCTGGTTTTAATATAAATTTTCCAACTAAGCAAGAACTTCCAATCAATTCGATAAGTGCATCAAAAAATATAATCAAAAACTACCTCAATGTATTTTAAATGGGAGATTTTTGCATCATCCTAGCATCGAACCCAGAACATTTTATGTAAAAGTTGTTAAGGTTTTTGATAGATCATGTGCAATTCTGTAGGTTCCTTGAGTTTTGATTCTCTACCTATCTGGGAAGTATTTTTTAGAAATTTCCGAAAATCAAAGCAATGCAATTAAATGGGTAAATCGTAACTTTGGGGCCCTCTGGATTCGAACCCATGACACTGAGGTTCAAAGTCGCCTTTCTTCTGGGGGTTTCACATTAGGGCCTATACGCTGTAAAAAATTCAAGTAAATGACGCTTGTGGTTTAGCCTGTGAAATAGTATCCTATCTATCTACATATGTCTATTATGTACGAGTAAAATGCTGCTTGCATAATGGAAATAAGTGGTTTATAGCATAACATAACTATAATTACACATACAAAGTGTTATCTGTCTTTAAGGAAAAGACTGTGAAAGAACTATGAAAATTCAATCAATATGTTTTAAAGGGAAGATATGTTTACGGTCCGGTATCAAACCCGGGTCTTCCTGGTGATACTTCCTATGCAGAACAATAGAAGATCACCGTCTCTAACTATGTGTGAAGATTCAAGCAGAAATATTGGCTGCAACTGCCTCAAACGACGTCTTACTTTTCACATATAAGGTCTTTACTAAATTAAGGTCTTTATTAAAGGCAAGATTGCGGCTGAAAAGTCTCTTCTTCCATCTAACCTTACATCAATGATATTATGCACACAAAAACTTGCGCGTAGGTGATTAGAAACAGAGAGGAAAACTTTAGAACGAGTGGAAGTAAAAAAAAAAACTAAGGTGATACCTTAGGAAGAAATATCCACAGCAGGAAAACACCCACAGAGAAGTGGGGTGTGAAAAACCTGCGCAAACCTACTGATAGTACAAGCTAAAAGATGTTTAAGAAAGCTGTGTATAACATGGAAGTTACAAAAGCAATATTACTATAGCTAAATTACTAATTAATAATAAAAGAAAATCATAAACAGGAAAAACTGCAATAGTAAACCATGAGGAAACAATTGATACGACAAAATATAAGATATAACATTCAAACGAACTTACAAAAAAAGAGTAATAAAATAAAATAGAACATTCAAATAATAAAAATTGTTTCAAAAATTACACTTACTAAAAGGAGATATGAAAAATTTAACAGTTCATTAAAAATGGTAAATTAATAAACACAAATGCAAATATTTTTTATGATGAGGACCTAAGAAATATAAAATAAAAAGGATAAGTAATATATTAAATTGTGCAGTGAAAAATGACAGTCATCAGAATGTAAATCAGTGTAGAAGTAGCTGTATCAAGGGGTAGAAATATCAATTGTGTGATTGATTTACTAGAAGATGAGAGAAGGATTTTTTTCAAAAGAACAGCTTGAAATGGATGATTTTATAAGAGGCGAAAGGGCATTCCAAAACTTAATGGCAGTTACTACAAAGGATTCGTCAAACATCTCCATCCTGTGATTTGGAAAGAGTAAATTGTGTTTACTCTTGTATTGCAATTGTGAATCAATTCTCAGCTGACAAATTCAGAATAGAGATATTACGGAGTTAGCGTTCGCAAGACATTGAAAATATATTCCTTATGTGAAAAATTTTAATGTCCTCTGGCATCAAACTGAGGAACAGCATGGTCCTATCAATTTTTTTTCCTTGAACCGAGTCTTAATATATATTTAGATTATTGTGATGCCGTGTATCAAGATCTGTCTGATGATTTTTCAGCTAAAATACAAAAGACACAAAATTCATGCGTTCGTTTTATCAGTGATTAGAGAAAATTTGAGCATATTTCGCCCTATTATAGACTGCTATTCTTCCTCAAGTTAAATAACTGAAGAAAGCTTCATCTTCTTCAACTTTTCTTTTCCATCAACTTTCACAATGAACCTCAGTATCTGTCCACAGTAGAGATGGGCAATTCGGAGCAGAAAATTGGTTTAGCGAAATCGATTTGAATCGTCTAGTATCGGAATGTTTTATGATAAAATCAGAATCGTATTCATATCGTAAAAATATTGGTATTGAATTCCTGGAATTCTATTGAATATAGAAGTCACGGTATGAGAATTCTTGAACTGCAATTTGGGATACCTATTACTGCAGCAGATCACTAGTATAAAAAGTCCTAATTAATACAGTGAAAATCTATTACATATGAACATTTACATATCGTTAAAAGGAAGAAAGGAAATAACAACAGATAATACTTAAAAACGATGAATGTTTATAGATTAACATGACTGAATGATAGTTCCAGGAATTGGATGCAAAAGATATACATCATGTTCGTCATCTACTCTCAAAATTGTGTTAAAATCCATTTATATTGACTGAATAACGTATATTAATTTATAATTTTCTTTTACATAGCATTTTAGGTTAAATTCCATGACATAATTGCTTCTGCTGCAACTATCACTGCGAGTAGTGACATCGTATTTTAGAAAATAATATAACCCAAATAGTCCAAATCATATTAATTGGCATACTATGGTACTGCCATCTAGTATCCGATGTTTAAAGATGAATCGATTCACATTGAATTGCATCGGAATCAGAATAAAATCGAATCGGAAAAAATCTGAATCAGTTGTAAGAAAATCGAAACTGAATCGGATTTAAAAATCAATTCGGAAATATCATAAATCGTATTGATTTTGTCGATCTTCTGATAAATTGAGCCCATCACTTGTCCACAAGAGGATATTTCCAGTAAACTTAAACCCCTTAGAACGACCTTCCTTCAAAATGGACATTCGATTAAGGAAGTAAATGGGGCCCTTAAAAGGGCCAATTCCAGAACTCACAAGGAGTGCAAAGAAGAGTAAGAGAAGCCTACAGCCACCGCCTGCATCCCCTACGTGGCCCCTGTCTCAAGAATAATATCAAGAATCCTCACCAAAAATAACACACGGACAATCAACAAACCACCTAGAAAATTTGGAAGTCTCCTGACGATATATCAGTGAAACAGCCAGGACTATTGAGACGTGGATTAAGGAGCATGACCACCACATCAGATTAAAACAGCCCGAGAAATTGGCAGTCGCTGAGCATTGTCTAGAGCGAAAACATCAAATAAACTTTGGAGACACCAAAGTTATATGCAAAGCCCCACGTTTTTGGGACCGACTGATAAAGAATCAATCGAAATTGAACTGACTGAGAATAACATCAATAGAGATGGAGGATACCCCGTCCACAAGACTTGGAAACCAATTCTCCGCAGAATCGCAGTGAGCCACCAGCCAATAGGAGTTAACCACCACCGCAGACAATGAGAAAAGTGAAAGGGACTACAGTCCTATATATACCAGACCTTCTTCCATTACTCAGCACTTCATCCCTGAAGTTGACAATGGAGATAATAGTCGAAACGTCGGACCCGTTCCTGTCTGTAACCCAGTTGGTAACCCGAGAAAACTTCCTTAAGATGATCTAATTTAATTCAAATACCGATTCATAGATCTAATAAATGCAACAAATCATGTTACCTCCTGTAGACACTGAAACGCACTATCTCCTAAGCTTAGTAATTCACCATCTCCACCATCATTTAAGAAGCACATTACTTAACTATTATTCTTTGAACAGAATTGCACCACCACACCCTTTAATTTGTAGCAGTATTTATTGGATTTGCTCTTTTTCTTTTATATGCTAAGTTTGTATTTCAACACTTGTATGTGATAGTATTTCAATTTTGTATAAGTCTGTATTATAATAGCACAGTAGCACCTTGATCTATCGTTTTTGAAGGGACCGAGGGAAAAGGACGATGAATGTGGGAAAACGATCGAAACTGGAATTGTAGACTCAGCCCACATTATTAAAACAAATACATAATGAAAGTTTATCCAAAGAAAACCCCTAAAGATTTCAAAAAAGAACGTACTGAACTCCTAGAGACGGTACAAACAGAGTGAAATATGCCAGTAAACTGAGATGGACAAACAGGGCTCGTACTCGCACCCATGTGAAAGCTCTCCAATAGGATACAATGTATTAAAACAGCCCCGGATGTGTTTTTAAAAAATCGGCCGTTTTGAGCAAGTGCTACGACAGCCTTAAAAAAAGTTCATGCCAAGCTCTCAAAGAAAACTTTTGTCGCAATTCCTAGTACTTTGTCTTTCTTCCTCGATTGGGCCATAAATCTGAACGATGGATGAGGGAAAATAATATTTCGATGAACGATGAATGCGGTATTACTTTACATGTCTCCTTATGGGCCTAAGGGACTGTAGAAAATAAATGATAAATATGGGAAAACGACAAATGCGGGAACAATTAATCAAGGTTCTACTGTATTCATTTTTTTTTTTTTTTGGTAACATATTTAACAGAGTTGTACTTTGTATAAGGATGTATTATATTAGTATTCTTTTACATTTTGTTATATAGATTTATATAGTTGTATTTTTTAAATATTTTTATGCACTTGTATTTCATTTTTTTATATAATTTGAATTTTTTTGTATACTATGTCAAATGTATTGTAAATGTTTATGGTTAAATGGAAGATGGGACTAAAAAGTAAAATGAGTAAAATGTAGCTTGCATACTGCAAGCAGATCAACAACACTAATTTCATGTCGGCATCATATCGGGACTGTCCTCAAAAGAACAAGAAAAGGAATGAAAATATTCTTAAATTTCGCTGAAATTTAATCGTCCGGCATCGGACCCGGGTCTTCCTGGTGTACTTACTATGCAGCACAATAGAAGATCACCATCTTTAACTATGAGTGAAAATTCAGGCAGAAATAATGACTGAAACTGCCTCAAATGGCGTCCTACTTTTCCCTTATATTCCTTGTGAGAGAAATTTTAATGTGCCCCGGCATCGAACCCAGGAACAGTACGGTCTTATCTAATTTTTTTTCAAAACCCTTGTCTTAATATACATCTTCCATATAAGCAAGAACTTCCTATCATTTCGATAAGTACATAAAAAAATAATAATGAAAAACTACATCAATGTATTTTAAAGGGCAGATATTTGATTCGTCCTAGCATCGAACACAGGATATTTGCTGAAAAAATAATTAATATTGTCGATAGATCATGACCATATATATAGGCACCTAGAGTTTCGATTCTCTACCTATCCGGGAAGTATTTTATAAAAATTCCCGAAAATCAAAGCAATGCTTTTAAACAGGAAAAATCGCGACTTTGGGGCCCTCTGGAATCGAACCCATGACACTGAGGTTCAAAATCGCAATTTTTCTGGAGGTTACACGTTCTGGCCAATACGTCGTAAAAATTTCAAGTCAATGACGCTTGTGAATTAGTATCCTATCTATCTATATCCCTATATATATGAATGAATCCGGAGAAGCATCTATATATAATAGATACATCTTCTTGCTAAGCAATAACTTCCTATCATTCCATAGATAGATAGGTCGGATACTAATTCACAGGCTAAACCACAAGCATCCATGACTTGAAAATTTTGCAGCGTGTAGGCCATAACGTGAAACCCACAGGAAAAGTGACAAGAAATTGATCATCCTGGCCATCGTATAATCGCACATCGCCAGTACAAAATCGAAAAAAGCCAGACAAAAGTCCAAAATTGCTTTCTTTGAGATACAAACTTGAAACTCTGCATATATACAGCCAAATGATTGCTGATCATTGATGATAGCAAGTCATTTTCCATAAATAGTATGAGTTACTTGGATACAGAGGGTCAAACATGACTAAATTTCCAAAAACACGCCCGAGTTTATTTTTTTTCAAACATCTTATAAGTTAAGCTAATAGTATACAGCAAGCAGCATAAAAAAGTTACCACCTAAGATGCAACCAGCATAACTCGAGAAGAGTGAATCTTTGAGATTCTCTGTTTTGAGCATGTTTTCATCTTCCTCTTTCTGCCTGGCACGTTTTGAAGGCTCTTGTGATGTTATAATTTTTATAAATAATTGCTGAAAGTCATTGCTTTTGCTGCTGTAGAAGCAGCATTGTATTATGAAAGAATTACATTCGTATTTCGTTAAATCGGCTCAAATCTCATGCCTAATTCACTCTTCTTCATAAAATATTGGACAATAACTTTTGCTGATCATATTTCGTCCTAACATAAAATTTTCCATCAATGCAGATTTAGAATGAAATTGGTTATTTCAGTTAATGCTCTACATACCAAGATGAACGTTTTCGCAAAGATTATGCTTAATTATGATTTGATAATTAAGAGAATATAAACTACTGTTAATTAGGTCAACAGAAGTATGAAAAATTAGAAAAAAATCTGATGTGGCCAGCACATGACTTTCTCCATATATAAGATGTACACATTTATCTACAACTGTATTTTCGAACTCTATATTCAATCTAAACTTGGAAGATAAGTGATTTATTTATATCATATTATCTTTTGCATCACAAACATTATAAATAATGTTTTTCGGATCATGTTCGATGAAAAACGATGGAATCGGCCTTTTGCCCATAGAGCCCAGAGCACCCTCAAAGTACATAATCAGCAACTTCCGGTTTATCAGTATTTCACGAATAACTCCTAAACAATCAGCGATACAAAAATATGTTTAATAGAAAAGTTATAGTAAATTACATTTTATAAAACTTTTATAAATAATAGAATATACCTAAATATCATGTTTATGGAGATAGTTTTCAAAAACGGAAATTTGCTTCAAAGAATAAAGCTCGACTTCCGGTTTACTGATTTACTCCAAAAACTAATCAACTCTGACAGCACACACCACAGTACTATATATGAAGTTTGGTATTGATACGACTAAAAGTTTTTACGTTAGAGCACCCACAATCACACACACACACACACACACAAACATCATTCTGAAAAGGGTCAAAAGTGTTCTAGGGACCCCAAAACATGTATTTCCGTTGAAATCTCGAAGTCGATGTTTTTCATGAAAACAATACTTTCTCTACACTACGTATATGGAGAAAGTAAAAAGGTTATAAGAATAATATTGGAGTAATAATAAAATAATACCTGCTATTACAAATAAAATTGGATGATAGTGGACCTCAAAGCGAAAATAAGGTGCTTGTTTATATAGAAAACGAAGTTGTGAAAGTGCTTCCAGGAGTTGAATTAAACATATATTAACCATAGAAAGATCACTCCCCTAGAAATTTAAGCTTCGGAAAATTCTAAATCCAAAATTACTTTCTCCATATATACATTCATCTTTTCAAGCTTTTTTTGCTATTATTTCTAACCAATGATTTTCATAAACCTTCGAGATATCATTAGAAATCAATCAACAACAAAACAGGAAAATTTTAAGAAATAGCTATTTGCGTAAACTAGCGTTCCTTTGGTTCTTTTTCATTACCTTCATTGGATGTATAGTGTTTTCAATTCTTTTATCCCATTAAATGTTAGATACAGTTATTAGTTTAGTAGATTTTAAGAAACTTTAAAATCAATATAAAAAACCACCTAAAGCAAGTGAATACATCTATCTTTCAGTGTTGATGATAGCCAAAACGTTTAAGTCAACTTGATTAACTGATAAAATTTTCTAGTCGATCCCATCTGGTTTATAAAATACAAAATAAGGATCTGAGATCCTGCGTTTTGGCCTATTTGAAGTTAGGAAGAAGAGAAAAGTTGCTGTTTTCGTTCACATTGATTAGCATAATCAATCGTTGGAAGTGATTTAAATGATCAATTTCCGAAAAACAAAATGTGAGTTAATTTGATACCGAATGTTGCATTCAGTTAAATTCATTTGTATTGTTTTGGAAATGATTTAATAATCTGCTATCGAAAATCAAAATGAGAGTTACTTTGAATGCTGCATTCAATTCTATTCATTTCTTTAGTTATTTTCCAGTTGATAAGTTCAGCTAAATTAAATGTCAATTCCACAAAAAATGTTCCACTTACATAGACCAAAGATCGTTTGTTTTCTGTAAGAAAGATCCCCTTTTTAAGATGAGCAAAATCCATGTTAATCTGAGTAAATGAAGAGACTATACTTATGAAATATTTCCTATAAATTACTTTTGCACCATTTGTTTTACTTTCAAATTAATTTTCACCTAATTTCAAATCTCCACTTTGGACAGGCAAACCATTTTTAGCGAATTATCGTACTTACCATCATTATAAACAATCAAAAGAGTGCAATTATGTTAACTTTAATCACTGATAAAAATTGTTATAAACTAAGATAAAGTTAATTTTAAATTGTGTTATATGAAGGTCAAGGATTTCATTTCGTCTGTTTGGGAAGCTTATTTCGTCATACTTTTGATAAACTCTTATCCATAGTCGGTTTTTGAAGTAATACTTCTTTGCGCTCGTTGTAACAGGACGGGGTGTCGGTCGAAAAAACCACGTAACGCGTGAGATTTTTCTATAAGTGCCTTTTTATACCTTTTTTTTTACTTTTTTATCTGATATTTATGTTTTTGGGGTCGCTGAACCCGAATATGATACCCGTTTTTACCGAAAATGGTCCAGTTGCCCACAATAGGCAACTTTGGGTAATTTTTTGCAGTTTTTTTTCACTTTTTACTTTCTCCATATATGAAGTATAGAAAAAGTATTGTTTTCATGAAAAAAATCGACTTCGAGATTTCAACGGAAATACACGTTTTGGGGTCCCTAGAACACGTTTTGACCATTTTCAGAATGATATCTTTGTGTGTGTGTGTGTGATAGTGGGCGCTCTAACGTGAAAACTATTAGTTGTATCAATACCAAACTTCATATATAGTGCTTTTATTACAGTCGTTAGAGTTGATTAGTTTTTGGAATATATCGGTTAACCGGAAGTAGAACTTCATTCTTCAAAGCTCATTTCCGGTTTTCAAAATATCTCCATAAATATGATATTTAGGTATATACTATTATTTATAAATGTTTTAGAAAATGTAATTTACTATTACTTTTGCATGAAACATATTTTTGTATTATTGATTTTTTAGGAGTTATTCATGAAATACTGATAAACCGGAAGTTGCTGATTATGTACTTTGTGGGCACTCTGGGCTCTATGGGCGAAAGGCCAAATTCATCGTTTTTCAATGAACATGTCCCGAAAAACATTGTTTATAATGTTTGTGATGTAAAAGATAATAATATATAAATTAATAACTCATCTTCCAAGTTTAGATTGAATATAGAGTTCGAAAATACTGTCGTAGATAAATATTTACATCTTATATATGGAGAAAGTCATGTGCTGGCCACATCAGATTTTTTATCTTGTATTTATGTTTTTGGGGTCGCTGAACAAAAGATTTTTTAGGAAATCCACCAAAAACACAGAAACATTTAGGTGTGAGACAAGGCCAGGGTTGATGAATGAAGGGGTCGGGTTTAATAGTAATATGGTCACTTCTCACATGGATGTTCATTCAAGGGCATCAGAATCTCTAGCACAGTCTGCTATTGGAGAAATTTGTGTCAGTAAATGCGTTCCACAAACTGGTCGAGAATTTGTAGTTGTGGCGGTATACATATCCCCTGGTAAAACTGTGAGCTAAATCATAAAGTTTATACACCAAAACTTATTAATTTATACTAAAGAAGGTTCCGAAGTGCTCGAGGAAAATTTTCATGAAATCCCAATGATAATGAGCGGTGATTTCAACATCAATTTTGCCGATGACAAAACAGAGCCATTGATAAATTTCCTAAAAGAAAAGCTAGACTTGGTAATGTCGAATGATAAGAAACAAAGTAGGACCAAATACGGGACGACCATCGATGCTGTATTTAGTAGATATCTTGAAAGGTTTGAAGTGTCTCAATACATTTCCAAGATCTCTCCTCACCGTTCTCCGGGTTCTGATGGCATTCCCCCTATTCTTATCCGTAACTGTGCTTCGTCTCTCGCCATCCCCCTGTGCATAATCTATAACCGTTGCTTCTCCTCTGGTACCTTTCCTACACAATGGAAGACAGCCAACATTATTCCCATCCATAAGTCTGGTCCCAAATCAGATGTGTCTAATTATCGCCCAATATCCATTTTACCCATTTTCTCCTCCATCTTCGAAAAAATCATCCTAAACCGTTTATATTACTTTACATCCCCCCACCTCTCTACCTGCCAACATGGCTTCCTTCCTGGTCGCTCATGTTTAACAAATTTAGCAGTTTTTCCAAATCATGCCATAAATGCGATTCAAAATAAGGCACAATTAGATACTATATTCCTAGATTTCTCCAAACGTTTAATTCCCTTGATCACGAGTTATTGATATTCAAACTTACCCACCGTTTTAATATTCACGGAAAGTTCTTACAGCTGATATCAAGCTTTCTAACCAATCGAACGAAATGTGTCAAACTTCCAGACACTAAATCCAACAGGGTTACTGTCACCTCTGGGGTTCCACAGGGCAGTTCCCTAAGCCCATATCTATTCAACCTCTTCGTTGATGATCTAGTCTCTATACCCCCTACGGAGGAAAATATTCTGCTATATGCTGATGATTGTAAACTTTTTACCAGTGTGACGAAGGTAGCGGATTGTGAACAATTTCAAAGAACGTTAAATAAAATTACCCAGTGGTGCGGTGACTGGAAATTAAATTTAAACATTAATAAATGCCATGCTATGTCTATAGGGTTAAAAAAACCGATTGAATATAATTATAAGTTAAACGAAATCACTCTTCCAAGAGTAATGCAACAAAAGGATCTGGGTGTTATAACTGATAATAAATTAACATATTCTGAACATGTTACAAAAATAAAAAATCGTGCGATGTCTCTCCTAGGCCTACTTTATCGTTTCACCGATATCAAAGACCTTCTGGATCTTTCCCTATACTTTTCTTCTTTCCTACTGTATCTTATTGTTCCCCCATCTGGTCTATGTCCTTTCCAACTCATCTTTCCTCATTAGACAGAATTACTAATTTCTTTCTCAGAATTGTAAAAGCCAGAGTTCCTTCCTTCCGTCAAGCCTCTAAAGATTCTATCTTATCTTAACTATCCTTGGAATCTGTCTCTAGATCAAAACATGATTTATCCTTCTTACATTCACTGCTGAACTCCCTTTATGACTGTCCTCCCTTAACTTATCAATTATCGTATTCCAAACAGATATACCCGTTTGACATCATTGCTTCACTATACTACTCCTAGACTCTCACTTATCAAGCGCTCCCATTTCTTTCGTCTTCCTTCTCTGATGAACTCAATTCCTCCTTCTAGTGATCCTTTCTCCAAATCAAAACGGAAATTTTTGAACCTGAGCATACCACACACCAGATCCATATAATTGTAAAATCTACCTTTATGTTTGTTTTCTTTTTTCACTATATTTTCTGTCAATTGTTTTTTAACTATTTATGTTTATTACTTTAATATATGTATATTTTTTATATTTCACTTTAAATTGGCATTGATAGGCTGTATGTGAGATTTGAATAAATAAATAAAATAAATAAATAAATCTAGAATATTTGTTAGTTACTTTAGTTATCATAAACCGATTGTGTCTCTCTTGGAATACAGTGCGATTTCTAATGAGAAAATAGTCAAGATGAAAGAATTATTGTAGAAGAGATTATTGATAATGATGATGTATAAGCTTGTAATATAATAATGAAGGCACTCATAATAATATATTGAAGAGAAATAAATTGGATAACAGAGGAAAAGGTCTTATATTTCATTTACACATCCTGTCCGTCTGTGTGTGTGCGTGCGCGTGCGTGTGTGCGTGCGTGTGTGTGGATGGACGTGTGCGAATGGCCAAAGAAGTATAACTTCCACTGTCTGGTCCGACGCAGACCCAAGTTTTTTTGTTTAGTTTCTCTGTTTGAAAATAAATTTCGTTATTGATCATTTCGAAGTATAATTTTGTTTATTTACTTCAGTATAGAAGCGAGTTGAATTACTCCGCAAGCATTGTATGTGATTCTCTTCTTTGACGGAACAAACCGTTTTCTCTGCTTCGATATATGCCTTCAATACTTGATGTATTCACATAAACGCTCAAAAGACTTCACGAGAATCAGCAGCACGAATGGCGAGGGTTGTTTATGTATTAGGTTTTAGAGTTATCGCGTAGGCGGCGCTGGCGCCGAGCTTGGCGCCAGAATTTGAATGAGTGGTTTAATTTGGATTGAACTGGGATAAGGAGTTAGATCAGGATTTTTCAAGGTTTTGCAAAAAAATCGAGGCCTTTTCACAGTTTTTCAAAAAAAGCAAAGCATTCTTCAGCAAAAATTCGAGGTTTTTTCGAGGTTTTCAAGGTTTGAATGTCCTGTAGCCACCCTGAATAACGTTACGGAGGAAAACAACGCTGTGAAAGCGATCAGAGACGCAACGAGAAAACTGAAAATTATTCATAGCTAGACTTACTCCAATTTTAAAAGTATTTGGAACAAAGTTTCCCGAATGAGAGTGCGAACGGCAACTATCAATATTCTGGTACTCTTCCAACAAAACATATTAATCAATAAAAGAAATGAATTCCTATAATACCAAACACCAAGTTTTATTAATCTTTAAATTGATTATTTTAATTTAATCATTTAACGGTTTTTAGGAATACGTATCAATCCTTAAAAAGAAATTAAATAGATGAATATTCATTTAGTAAACTCAAAGGCATTGTAATTGGCTATGCTTCATATTGATTCTCGGAATTTTGAATTTATATTTTTGAAAATTATAATGCTTTTTGTAGGCGATGTTTCAATATGAGCTATACTCATATTGCAAACCTATCTGTAGAACAATATTCGCTGTTTAGTAATTAATCTCAGCAGAAATCAACACGAATTTGCAGACATTGCAGTATGTAATCTACAATTATATTTTGCTTTGAATGATTTAGTACATGCTTTTAAATCCTTCATTTATTTTTAGAATTTTTCCTTAGTTATTTTATATTCATTACTGTACATACAAGTAAATGGCTTGGCTTTGTAAAGCGTCGGTAAATGCAACGAAAAGGTGAGAGAGCGATGTTATTTTAACTTGGTCAGACCCACAGGGGTAGCAAATCCTATCTCCCTCTGGCGACCAAAAGTGAAGCCAGGGGTAAAGCGGCAAATTGCGCATTTCGCCATGCTGGTGAGAACTTTTCGTACCTCCCTATGCTAATACATTGTTTTTTCGTGATTTTGCGGCTTTGATACAGAGTTATCAAGGTTTGATTGAGTAAGTCGAACGTTTTGGAACACAAATTGTAGTTTCAGCAATGTGTAACACGAAGTAATTTTGTTATTTTCGCGTTTCTAAAGGTTTAATAGGTAAATAAGCAGGGGCTTGTTTCTGCCTTCAATATGACCAATTGCAGTGCATTTGGCTGTAAGAACAGATTCGTCATTTTTACAACTTTTACTGCATTGAGCCCCAATTATGAATTAGAACAAACATTTGCACAAGCGGAAAATCTCTAATTACCCTGATAAGCTATTATAATGTATGATAGAGTAGCTTTATCTCATTGCGGTAAACGATTATTAAGGAATTTTTATGCCATACTTGGTATTGATCGATTAAAAACTAAGTCGGATTAATGCATTATAATATACATAAAATTAACATTATAATAATCAACGAGGTTTTAAAACAGTTTTCGGAAGGTTGGCAGATGATTCGTTTTTTATATCGCTCTAGCAGACGACACCGGCATCCGAGAAGTTTACATTGCAGGCATGTTTTATTTTCCATGATAGAAGGAATCAAGAGGACTTTGAGAAAGAAATCGAACATGATCGTTAAGTGAAAGGTTCATTTAAACTATCTGAGTCCATTTTATATGATAGACAAGCTCCTGAGTCCCGTATGAGAGGAAAATAAAACCCCAAAAATACATGTAGTTAAAGGGGAGCTGGCGAAAAGTTCTCACCAGTGCTCTGCGGGATGCGTTTTTTTGGGCTTCACTTTCCCGACGTCAGACTCGCCCTGTGGTCAGACCCCTTCTGGAATACGCGGCAAGTATATGGGATCCGGCGGATGAAACGTGTACTAGCGAACTCAAGAAAGTGCAGCGTAAAGCGGTTCGTTTTGTTAAGAAATACTACGATAAAAAAGCACAGAAATGCTCTCAGACGTAGGTTGGGAATCCTTGAAAGAAAGGAGATTGGAAGCTGCGATTGGTTGATAAATTCAGGGAAACTACATTTGCGGAAGATACAATCGGTATCATGCAACCCCCCTGTTACCCCGGTCGATCTGATAATGACCATAAGTTAAGAGAAATAGATGCTAGGGCGAATCGTTTTAGAGATTCATTCTTTCCGGGAACAATACGCGACAATAACCGAATAAGGAAGTAGTTTAGATTCAACTGGTGTTTACACCCCCTGCCACACGCCGAAAGGTGGCTTGCAGGCTATTAATGTAGATGTAGATGTACTGTTCTGAGCTATTTTATATTTTTACAACTGTACATTTAAACTCCATCTTAGTATGACACATTATAATATTACGTTTAATGAGGCTTAAAGGGATCAAATACTGCGCCTTTTCTTTCAGAAGTTAAATTTAATTTAGATAAAATTTTCTAAATCATATTAAGGTTAACCGAAGAAAAATATCGATTCAATTATGTACACACCTGGCTAAAATTAACGCAGGACCTAACCAATGATCGCTACCGGCCACCGGAAGAACTGCCAGAACAGACTTTAAAAGGCAACTGTGGTCAGAGACGACGATGTTTCTGTGCGATAAGAATCTCGTTAAGAACCGAGCCATGAGATAAGCGCAGAAAATTGCCCATGGATATTCCAGCCGGAAGGAAATACTTTTCATGGCGTAGTGAGGATCCTCGTAGTTCCGCGTGAGCCCAACGACGGTTCATTACGGCAGGGACCATGAATATTCGGCTGCGGCACTGATTGAAGATTTTCATCGCAAAGCTATTATTTAAGGTGTGGTCATTGAGAAAAGAAGGGTTATGGTTACGAAGAAAATGTATTTACATTTAAGCATAGACAAAATTAAGACATATTTAAAGTTACGCTCTTTGTTTAGGCGAATCAAGTATTCTAGCGTATCCAAAATGCCGCAGTGAGATATATTTCTAATGTTAAAAAATCGAATATGTTTCATAATCATTAACTTGGTTGACATTAGAGTTGACGAGAAAGAAATATATTTTCGCAACTACTTAGAGCATTTAATGCAAGGTTTCCGCACATTTCATGTTTTGTTTCTGTTGATAAAATACATTATCTCATATACAATGGCTGCGAAAACTCCTGATTTCTCAACACACAGGAGTAATTTTAAGCAAGTTCTAGTCAGAGCCAGAAGTTTTTGTAGAAAACCTACTTTAAGGCAAGTAATGCCTATGGTATCAGTCAAATCCTTACTTGTTTTACTTTATTATTATTTTTTATAGCAAAACGGCTTTAATTAGTCAGTAGAAGAGAATTAGGGCACTAACATTATTTAAAGTAAAGCCCGGTTGGAATTTTAATGGGGAACAAATTAAAACCGCATTATAAGCAGGATAGCTTTATTGCATGGTTACGATTATTCTATATTTCATTTTGCAGCTTATGGTTGGTTAGGTGCTGCGTTTATTTTGGCCAGGAGTGTAGAGACTGTATTTCATAATTGAAACGATTGAGAAGAAAAGCAACAGTAATCCAATAGTAAGCTAACGATTAAACAACAAAGTCAACTCCATAAGTCCACGAAGTGTCAATCTAGAAAATTAGTTCCGCTGTACACTTATCTTTTGTAAAGGAATGATGTAAGAACAAATTTACTGAAGTGTTTTCCAAAACGCATTTTCGTGAGATAACTTATGGGATGCAAAGTTGTCATCAAATTGGCAATAACAATTCAAAACATTCTCCTCAACGGAAGAAATATTTCAATAAACATCCTGTCAAAATTAAAAATCTGATTTGGCCAGCACATGACTTTCTCCATATATAAGATGTGAATATTTATCTACGACAGTATTTTCAAACTCTATATTCAATCTAAACTTGGAAGATAAGTGATTAATTTATCTCATATTATCTTTTACGTCACAAACATTATAAATAATGTTTTTTGGGACATGTTCAATGAAAAACGATGAAATTGGCCTCTCGCCCACAGCACCCACAGAGTACATAGTCAGCAACTTCCGGTTTATCAGTATTTAATGAATAACTCCTAAACAATCAGAGATACAAAAATATATTTAATACAAAAGTTATAGTAAATTAAGTTTTCTAAAACTTTTATAAACAATAGAACATACCTTTATAACATATTTATGTCGATATTTTGCAAAAATGGAAATTTGCTTTGAAGAATAAAGCTCGACTTCCGGTTTACCGATTTACTCCAAAAACTAATCAACTCTGACAGCACACACAACAGTACTATATATGAATTTTGGTATTGATACGACTAATAGTTTTCACGTTAGAGCGCCCACAAGCACACAAATACACACACACACACACACACACACACACATACACCATTCCGAAAATGGTCCAAACCTGTTCTAGGGACCCCAAAACATGTATTTCCGTTGAAATCTCTAAGTCGATTTTTTTCATGAAAACAAAACTTCCTCTATACTAAGCATATGGAGAAAGTAAAAAGGTAAATATCCTTAAGGCTTGCTTAACCGAAAAAAATCATAGCTCCTTCATATATTAGCTACAATTATAATTATTGCTTCTATGGATACAGAAAAGAGAGCACCTTTTTAAAAAATAAAATACTATACTGTCACTGCGTTCCTTCTATAGATACACAGCTTCAAAAATGACCTTTCTCACTATTTTTATGCGGTTTTGGCAGCTTTTTTCAAACATCGAAGAACTGCCATTAGGGTGACGCTGAACAACTATCTCCTCCTACGTATGTCGTACTTCCTTTTCCTTCTAGCTTACGGGTGCACGGAGTGAAATTGGGGTGCTAGGGTGGGTAAGAATAGCCTAACATTTGCGTTATTTTGATAAAAGAATTAGTGGCTTCCTCAAAAAAAGAAATCCAAATTTCATCACCTGAAAAACCATCCGTGTTGTACAAAATACAACGGCGCAACTGACGGAGGATTAATAGAAATTTGTATTTGTAATTCTAGTGGTTAAGCGTATGTGGGATTAGTGATTTTGATTGTACCTTCGGACGGTAGAGGTCTGCATGGGCCGGGCTCGGGCAGCGTAAGCAGGCAGTCTATTGGGCTCAGGCCCATGAATATAATTCCATAGGGTGTGCACGTAAATCTCACTTTTATCACATACAGGGTTTCTTTCTTTTGCAAAATTAAATTAGTAAAAGAAGTCATACGAAGTGGCGACAAGTACCAAAGAAAGGAAATGGAATGAAGACTTTTATTTCAGTCATGGAATATTGCTTTTTATTTGAATTGTAAGAACAGCGACAATATAAACGAAACATTCCGGGAAAGTTTGAGGTTGTAAACAAAAAAATTCTCATGGACAGCCAGTGATAGTTGAATTAAAAGTTAAGGTTTTCACCGTTAGAATAGATAGTGCAGATCAACCCGATAGATGGGAGAACAATATTTTAAAGCGTCATTGGCAACCTAACCTTATTTATAGCAACGTATACTTCTAATATCGGAATTTTATTTCATGAGTAGAAACATAGAATCTATTAACCGAAACGCTTCTACTAGGCATTTAATTTTTCAGATAAGTGTTTATTATGTAAGTAGCATATGACGGAGCCTTTGTGCGACCTCTGCCTTATCATACAATGTAAATTACTGCAATGTAGTTACTTATGAAGTGATATGTTTTTTCGTAAAAGGCCCCTGGACATATGTTTGACAACTTTTTTTCGCTGAGACCATAATGACATGAAATTATTGCCCTTTTTTCAGAACAAATTAGCATTTACTTGCTAACATTGTTAATTTTATTTAACATTTATTCAGTACAATCGCTTACAAAATAAATTAAAACTTCTGTGACAAAAAAATACGAAATTCTTGATTCCTTTTCGTATAATTTAGTTTCTAAATATTTCGGCATTGCTGAAGAAGTGAAATAAATGTACTGTTTCTACATTCGGCCCATGCAGACCTCTATTGGACGGTCGTAAGTCGGGAAAAGTTGGCATATTGACAGATTTAAGAGCATTAAAAATATTTCTGAGATGAAAATGAATGTGAAACAACTACAGTAAACCTTTGCAATAACGAAATTGAGGGGACTGAAAAATTGTCATTTCGTTATTGAAAATTTTGTTATTGCAAGACTCCATGTGTGTATGCAACACACAATGTCATAAGGTACAACTAGCATTCAAAATTCTTAGACTAGTTATAAAATGGGTATTTTTCTTTCACATAAAAAATGAGGTTTAAAAATCTAAGATTTGGTTACAACCATTTCTTGGAATCATATGTATTCTGTATTTTATATATTATAGCACATTTTTACAAATCTACTTAAAATTTCTCTTTCTAATGCAACAATTCCAGGAAAATGGAAGTTACAAAATAACTAAAGTATACAAAAATAATTTCATGCATGCACCAAACAGTAGTTGGTGCACAAAAGATAGGAAATTCAACTTTAGTTTCAAACAGTAGGATGAACAAGAAAAGTAAACAAACCATTTACAGTGAGAGGATCATCACACATTTAAAAATTTTAAAAGTGTAATGAGTGTATTTATAAAATCAAGACAATCTTGAGTGAGCTGTTCCTCATGCACCAACTGGAAGAAACCTTTCATTAAATAATACTTGTCATAAACTTAGAACACAGAGGCTTCATCACACTATTTTGGTACTACTTTTTTATTAAAAGAGATCACAAGATCAAGCTCATGGCTTGTTTTCATGAATTTGCATATCTTTAAACAATTTTGAAGAACTCTGTTGTATTTTGTTGTCTTTGTGTATTACTGGAAGAATTTAAGATTACACTCTGAATATTGCATATTGTTTTTCCATAATCATCTGGAGGATCAGTAAATTGTAACTGCAAATTTTGCAGTACTGAAATCACTCTTAAAGCATCAGCCCTGGTGTGTTGGACTATTTCTTGTGTATCATCATCTGAATCACTATCAGATGCTGTTGTCTCTGTATAATTAGGCTGTGAAGATGATCCAGCTATGCAAATTTGTGGGTTTGCCACAGTACAACTAGTTGCAATGTCACTGTCAATGATGGCAAAAGCTTCTTCATTTATGTTAATAGCACAAAGTCTTTCTGCCTGTAACAGTTTAATTTCTGGCAATAAACTGGGCTCAGATTCTACCATTGAAGTCTGAACTGCTGCTTGATTATCACTTGAAAACTGAAATCCTGCAGATCTCCAGCAATTTTGTACTGTTGTGGGACTAACTAAATCCCATGCCTCTAACTACAGCTCTCATAGCGTGTAGCAAAGTCCATGATACAGTCCTATGCCCTTTCTTCTGCAGCTCTAAAATAAATAGAACATTAAAGGATTTGTCTTCAAATTTATTATCTTTAAAATCTTTATTATCAAAGTCTTGACTGCAAATAGTGGAATATAATTTTTCTTTTCTCTATACGACTACATATGTATGTAGCATATGCTTCTTTTAGTGAAATAATGTGTAATATATTTGACTTACCATGCTGAAATAATATATGTTGCAGGGCTAATTTCCTATAAAATGTCTTGAAATTTTGAATGATACTTCTATCTAATTGGCTAAGTCATTGATGTGGTGTTCTTTGGCAAGAAGAAAACTTCAACATTGTTCAACTTCAGTCCTTCAATGATGTGAACTGGTGCATGATCAATTAAAAGACAAACCTTCTTATTTTTTCCAGACGCATATCGTTCAAAACAAATAACTTGTTGACGAAAAATATCTACAGTAGTCCAGGCTTTATTGGTGGCAGTATATTTGCACCCAATTCTTTCAATATTTAGGTTTTTAAAACATCTGGGATTTTTGAATTTTCCAATTATTTCAGGCTTGAGCTTGTGGCTTCCACTTTGAGTGTAAGTCAGAATAACTGTGTAATGAATACCGGTCCCGAGTGTTCCGTAGGCGCATTTGCATTACGTAGGCGTGATTGTTGCCGGTTGTGGCAACGGGAAAATAGGCACTGTTGGGCAGAGTACGAGGTAGCCATTTTCCTCGGAAAGACGTTGCAGAGTCATGTGTTGAATAAAAACGTTACAACTGTAATGTGCTCTTTACTTTTCTGACCGCCATGGCATTTTTTGCCCTTTTGCGGTAGAGTTGAGGCTGGCAATGCCTTATAGAAAAGTCCAGTTTCATCTAAATTATATGTACACTCTGGAGGATAGCTGGAAATTTTGGGATCATTTAACATATGCCATTCATTTACTACGTCTTCACTAATTTTGGCCTCTTCTCCACAGAGTCTCAAATTCACTATATTGTGGAGAGTTTTAAAATTATCAAACCATCCCTTGGAGAATTTGTAGTCTTCTGAAATATTCAACGTAAGTGCAAAATATTTCGCTTTTTCTATCAAAAGAGGTCCAGAGATAGGCAGATTATCCCTACGACACCCCAAAAAGTAATTAAATAACTGTTCTTCTAATTCTGCTTGCTGTGGTTTCGAAATGTTTTTTGCTTTAGATCCACATTATGTAAGGGCATTTAATAGTTTGTCTCTATCACGGATGATACTGCTTAAAGTTGAAGCAGGTATGGTAAACTTTGCAGCAATACTCAGCTTGGATTCTCCACTTCTTTTACTCGTCTCAACAGCATCAAGAATTTCTTTTTTCTTTCCCAAAGAAAGACGTTTTCTATTTTTTTTCCCGAATCCATTTTACTTATTAGTATCAATTTCCTCCTGATTATTAAGGATACTTTGGATTTGCACAAGGAATGAAACATGCACAGATGAAAATGGTTTTCACGTTATTCGCTGCGAGGCGTAAACTCTTTTATTTTAATATGCTGTAACTTTGGTAAGCCCGTTTCAGATGGTCATATTTTCGGGAACACCCGAAGACGTCACATTTTACTAAATGCTAGCAATGCTAGCAAAACATGAACATAGGGGTTCGCGCTGAATTTCTCTGTTTTGAATAGGTAATCACGACGAACGGCATAGAACATCTAGCTCAAACCCTGCTTTTCTTCATGTGGTTGTACATTCACTTTATAATGCAAGTACTTAGGTTCACTTGATATATTATAATTATCCGTTTCTGATAACGTAAGTTAACATAATGATTCCGCAAAATTCATAAGCATAGCGCTGGTCTATGAGCCCCTGCTCCCTCCGAATTTGTTGTGCTTCTTGTAAATAAAAGCATCTTAAATTCCTAACAAGTTCTTAGCGAGCGGCACCTCATGGACCAACACACATGTTACTTTTAAGAAAATTTGCGACTGGTTGTAACAAATCATCAGGACATTTCGTAAATTTGACATCGTATCTTCTATGAAGAGGATAAAAATTACTTTTCGTTATTGAAAAATTTCGTTATTGCCCATAAAATTACATTACGTAAAGCGGCGGGACCAAAATTTGTTTCGTTATTGAGTGAATTTCGTTATTTCGGAGTTCGCTATTGCGAAGTTCTACTGTAGTTTACATTAAATACACATTTATACATATGGAGCAACCCTGATGAGCTAGAATTAGCTCAGGGGGACTTCAATGTACCAATACAGTAGAAGTCCGTTATAACGAGAGCTGACAAAAATCGGAAAAGTACTCGTTATAACGCGATACTCGTTATAGCCGATTTCTAACAGTAAGTCTAATTAAGTCTGTCTTCTTGAATCCAAGGTCAGTAAATGTGTCCGAATGGAACTGTATGGTTTTTAATTCCTACGCAAATGCTTCAGAATGCGTAACAGAGTACGTTCGCGTCAAAAATATTATATCATTGACTCATAAACCATAACCAAAGTGCGTCCTCTAACATAAAATGTGGATCATCATTGCTAAATTATCGTCGAAAGTAATAATATATCATTAGATAATCGTATTAGTTAGGATTTAGTGATTTAGCTTAATAATTAAACATGGCTTTCCAGTAGTGTAAGTAGTTGGAGTCATGCTCGTTAGACGCGAGTTTTTCTCCGGTGCCGGCAATTCGCAGCTGGTGAGAGCAGAATTCCTTCTCCTATACTCTAATGGACACATTTCTCCAGCATCTGGGCACTAACTCCGAATTCAGCTCAGCAGATCCATCGACAGAATCATTTTCTGTATTTTTTTTTAACCCGGATGTTTGATACACTTATTCACACTTTCGGGTGATGTTTTCCCCAGGCCAATGCAAACTCATGGATTGCCTCCAGGACATTCCATTTGATGCGGGTTTCTTTTGACATTAACTTCTTCATTAACGTATTAACGAGGTGTGATCTAAAATGGCGCTTTGTAGCTCGAATAATGCCCTGATCTAATGGCTGCAACACACTTGTGCAGTTAGGGGGAAAGAACACAAGCTCTATGTTCGTCAATTTAATGACGGGGTGGGCCGGACAGCGATCCATGAACAGCACAATATTCTATTTCTCCCTCCAATTTTGGCATCAAAAGCCTTTAGCCACAGCGTAAAAATTTGTCCAGTCATCCATGCTTTGGCGTTGGACTCGGAAGTACAGGGAATATTTCGCTGGCCACAAAAAGCTCAGGGACGCACAGATTTTCCAATAATTATTTATCACACCCAGTCATGTTTGTGTAGAGGAGAACTGTAAGCCTCTCCTTACTCCTTTTTCCACCTTAGCAGCGGTCGCCCTTAACAGCCAAGGTTTTTTCCGGCAGTAAATTGTAAAACAGTGCTGTCTCATCCGCATTGTATATGCCCTAATTACGTGGAGATTAATAACAGTTTGTCACACTAAATACATGCCCTATCTTACAATTTATAGTATTTAAACGATAATTTGCTTTTTGCATTACTTACCTTTTCTTCGTATTTTTCGAGGATCGACTTGAGAATTGGAAGCCAATTATGTGCCGCTTGCTCATTTACTTAACTGGATTCACCACTAATTATGTGGAGTGATCTCTTCTTCCTTTAAATTGGTTCAGCCAATCATCCGTGCTACGGAAATTGTCCAGTTTCATGCGAAGGTTAAGCTCTTCAGCTTTCGCTTTTATCATTGTTCCGCTGATTGGAATTCCTAGAGATAGCTGCTGAGTGAACCATTCTAATAGAAAGGACTCCAAATCCGTATTATCTGTTGGCCGTAGTTTTTTGCACCCTCCTGGAGTGTTTTGCATCATGAATGCAAACTTAATTTTTTCTTTGTTCTTTAAAATCATAAATAAAGTCGACGATGACATGCCATACCGTCTGCCAATTTCAGATTTACTCGCGGTTTCTCTTTCGCACAATTTAAAATTTCTTTGCTAAATCTAAAGCCTTTCTTTTGCTCTCCATCCCATGACTGATGGAAGAGCGATGGCCATCATGTGGAACCCCCAATTCATATCAAATTTCATTCTCAAGATATTTTTCATACACACGCTTCATAACTAATGAATCGGCGCGAGGGAGAGGTTACCCTGTAAATCCGAAACAGCGCTGCTTATATCTCTTATATCCCTTCCATTAGACGGTTTGGTGCCAAGTTTCGAGTGAAAACAAATCCCACAGGTGGATGCCAATAAAATGGAAACTCGATTCAACCTGCTGACTGTGGGATTATCATCGAAAAAAAACAAAATACAAGGGGATAAGATATAGGAGACGTGAGGGACAAAGGGGATAGTGAAAATCGTGAGCCGTCTTCGATTACGAGATATGCCACCTGCAAGGCGAATATAGGACCGTGACACTCGTTATAACGATACCTCAGATTTTGATCACTCGTTATAATGGAAGTAACTCCCTATCCTTTTTGCTGTGAGATGGACAACGTCCAATGAATCACTCGCTATAACGCAACTCTCGCTATATGCCGTACTCGTTATAACGGACTTCTACTGTACTTTGTTTTATTTTATTTGGTTTTGTAACCCATCGGCAGTTGCGTGACTGGATTATAATTTATCTACTTTGTAATTCTTTGAACTGTAACATGTTTTATTTGTAAATGTTCTTCTGCTTATTATTTTTTTGTTTTTAATGCAATAAGCAACAATTATATTATTAATAAAAAAAAATTGTGAGCTGATCTCAGGCAGGATTACCATTTAATTAAATATACTTGTATGTTATTTTTGTGTTACGTTTCAATGTATTTATGTTGAAGTAAAAATAAGTCAGTTTAATTTACAAAGGTCAAATTCTGTCTTGTTTTCTTTGACGTGAATTGGTGAAAAGGGAGCAAAAATCTGACTTTACGATTATAATACCTTGTTCACAGGTGGGTTCCTCAACCTAGTAGATCTTGTTGAGGGGGGCGTGGCCGCAGCGGGTTGAGCCTTGGTCCCTTGCGCTTTTGGTGTTTCCACCTGCACTGCTTTGGGTGCGGCTTTGCTGCTCTTCGAAGCATCCAATTCAGCCTTCTCCGACTGCAGATTGTGTAAGAAACAAAAATTGTTAGCGTAACTTTTGAACGTGTTTCCAACCATCTTATACATAGATGCTTCTCCGGATTCATTCATATATATAGGTATATAGATAGGATACTAATTCACAGCCTAAACCACAAGCGTCATTGACTTGAAATTTTTACGACGTATTGGCCATAACGTGCAACCTCCAGAAAAATTGCGATTTTGAACCTCAGTGTCATGGGTTCGATTCCAGAGGGCCCCAAAGTCCTGATTTTTCCCATTTAAATGCATTGCTTTGATTTTCGGGAATTTCTAAAAAATACTTCCCGGATAGGTAGAGAATCAAAACTCTAGGAGCCTATATATATGGTCAAGATCTATCGAAAACATAAATGATTTTTACGAGAAATATCCTGGGTTTGATGCTAGGACGAATAAAAAATCTGCCCTTTAAAATACATTGAGGTAGTTTTTCATTATTTTTTTTGATGCACTTATCGAAATGATAGGAAGTTTGTGCTCGGCTGGAAGATGTATGGTTAAAACTGGTTTTAGAAAACAGTTTTCAGAAGACCGTAATATTCCTGGGTTCAATGCCAGACCACATTAACATTTCTCTCATAAGGAATATAAGGGAAAAGTAGGACGTCGTTTGAGGCAGTTGCAGCAAATATTTCTGCAAGAATTTTCACATATATTTGGAGATGATGACCTTCTATTGTGTTGCATAGCAAGTATCACTAGAAAGACCTGGGTTCGATGCCGGGCAGTAAATATGTCATCCGTTTAAAATACATTGGGTTAGTTTTTCATTATTTGTTCGATGCACTTATTGAAATGATAGGAAGTTCTTGCTTAGATAGAAGATGTATATTAAGACTCGGTTTAAGAAAAAAATTTGATAAGACCATGCTGTTCCTGGGTTCGATGCCAGACGGAGAAATATCAGCGAACTTTAAGAATATTTTCAATACTTTTTCTACCTTTGATGACCCTCTCGAAATGATGTCGACTTGAAATTTGAGTTATCAACATGTTTGCAGTTTGCAAGCAACATTTTACTCGTAAAAATAACTATAGTGCTGGGGTACTCAACCTGGTGCCGAAGTGACCTTGTACAGTGCCTGCCAAGCTTCGTTAATAAGATTTTTTTATTTGCTACAACATTATTTCTTGGGATTGCACTATTGGGGATAGAGTGGAGATTTGGCGGGGAATGGGTTAGAAACTTGGTTGTCTTGGTCTTGGGTTTCGTAAACATATTACCCCTCTTATGTCCAGATTAACAAGACGCGTATCTATGTCATATTTAGTTCATTATACGAATGTGGAGATTCAGCTCGGCTCAGCTTATCAATGTATCAAACTGCTTGTAATCAAAGACTGCTGCTTTTCGGAACGCAGCGAAAACCTTCATACCACATGAATTCCCTGTTATCAAATCTTCTTTGGAGGTAAAGACACAGATGAGAGATGTGAGGTTGTGATGAAATTATATACGTTGCAATATTTTAGATCTTATTAACCATGGAACGTTTTTTTTCAAACGGCCAACGGTTAACTGGTAAAGTGATAATATTGCCAAGGGATGGACTGAATGACACCATGGACGGAAATGTTATGTGGAGACCGCTTCTCTTTCGCATGCAGCCTTTGGTGCCCGGGCGCCAAGAAAGGTTGAGTACCCTGGCTATAGTGCATTCACCATCATGAAGGCACAGATAATGCATACGTCCATGTATTTTAAAAGCTGATTGATAGCATAGATTAAATTTCCGAAGCTCGTGCTATTGTTTTCTGAATATCTGAAAGGCGGCTAAGACTAAAAGTTCGCTAGACAAAACTGAGCTCCTAAGTGATTCAACTACGCAGCAACATTTTAGATATGCGGAAAAAATAGCAACAACAAGACGATGAAGTTACAAGATTATTAATCCTTAAAGGTCCAAGCTAATTGTGGTTATTCCGTGGGCCAAGGGTGGTTCAAAAACTGTCCACTCTTGTTTTTTTCTATAAAATAATAATGAAACATAACACAGGGTGGCCGCAGAATGGGATGTTAAAAAAACAACGTCATTTCAAGGTTTTTCCAGGTCAGGTCGAGGATTTTTCAAGGTCAGGATACAGTTTTTGGTTTTTAACCAATTCTTCAATTGAATTAAAGAAATCAATTCGAGTGATATTTGGTGGAACTTCATTTTTCAAAAACACCAAAAATAAAACACAACACACTTGTACTAATTCCACAAATTTAATATAACTGTTAACCGGTTTTGGTGTCATAGCACCATCCTCAGAACACGAAGTCAAATCAAAGAGCAAGAACATATATACAGAACCAAAAGAAGGGAAGGGGTAAAAAGAATACAAGGTTGCATCACGAGGGGGAGGGCAAATGGGGGAAAAGAGTCTTGAGGAGTGGGGACTGGCTGTTAGAAAACAAAAACTCGATAGCTAAAGGAATGGAGTAAAATTGCTGAAGGCTTATGTAAAACTCTTCTAACCGGTCTAATTTGGTACCTTTTCGTCCATGGTTTAAAATACAGGGGGTAAAGTCGGAAAAATGCCGTTGTTAATCAGATGATCCGCAAAATGTGATGAATTAGAAAGATTATCAAAAGATCTTTTGCCCATCCTTATTCTAACATTGCGGGCCGTACGACCAACGTACACAGTGTCACAATTGTTGCAGGCAAGTCTATATATTCCTGATCTGGTCTGGGGATCAAAACGGTCTTAGGTGTTGCAAAGTAATGACCCAAGGTTCTGACCGGTATAAAAAGCAGGACGTTTCTTGTCTGTGGCAATAGTTCTGGCTAGTTTATAACTACAATCATCGACAAAATTAATGGAAAACCAACTGATTTGATCTTCGGTTGAATTAGGTGGTGGGTTAAACCGGTAAACAGTTGTATTAAATTTGTGGAATTAGTACAAGTGTGTTGTGTTTTATTTTTGGTGTTTCTTTTTCTTCAATTGAAATTTGGAATTTATTCCAACAAAAACAAGGTACAATTTTCAAACTTAACCCGGAAATTAATGTTCACACAAATCAGAGGCACGAATGGCAAGGGTTGTTTATGTGCAAGGTTTCGGAGTTTTTGTGTAGGCAGCACTGGTGCCAGAATGTGAATGAGTGGTTTATTTCAGAATGAACCAGGATAACGACTTGGATTTTTCAAGGTTTTGCAAAAAGATCAAGGCGTTTTCAGGGTTTTTTAAGTACAGCAAAAATTCAAGTTTATTTCAAGGTTCTCATAGTTTTAAGGTCCTACGGCCACCATGTAATATCTCTTCAGCAATTGCCTTCTTGGATTTTTAAAAACTTCTTACAATGATTTTAGGGACTAAAAATTGTACTACTGCAATAAAAATAATGAAATTTTTATTTTAAAAAAACTAATCAAAGACTAGGATATGATAAAGCTTCAATGGTACCGGCTTTAAAGCTCTAATACGGAATATAAGATTGTAAATCACCATTAGTTATGCTTATAAATCAACAACAAGGTATAGTTAAAAGAAATTAAATTATTAAAATTAATTAAAAACCATTTGTCAAAATATATATGATTCCATTTGGTTCAAAAATACGTTGCAGGTTAAGGGAGGGTCATTTTGAGCGTATTTCTGCTCTCATTACGTTACTTAAAAAAATACGTACAAAATGTATCAACATATAGTCATCTTTAACAACCTATATTTGACAATGTGATGAAGTTATAAGACTGTATATAACACGATTAAGTTCTTAAAATAATGAAAAAGAAAAGAGGTGTACATTTTTTAGCCCTCCCTTGCTCCTTTAAGGGTTAATACCCACAAAACCTTTTAATGAATCTATAAGTAGATCAGAAATATTAACAAGCAATAATAGCAGAGCAATAGGCACAATTTAGAGGTAAAATCAATTATTTACATTGTATAATAAAAGCAATAATGTTTCCGTTTCAACTAAAAAATACCTTTTGTGTTTTACAATCAATTTCTTACAATAGAATGGACATCATATACAGCTTCACAAAATGTAAATACCATAAATATCGTTATATTATGATGAAGAAGAACAATTTGTACTTTTTTCACAGTATTTTATTACAAACTTTAAATGGAAAAGAAACATGATTAGTTTCGGAGATTGATCTCCAGTGATGACTTGATTATGGAGATCAATCTCTGAAATGTAGTCGTGTTTAGTTTCCTTTTAATGTTTTTAATAAAATACTGTGGAAAAAGTACAAATTTTCTTCTTCATCATGACGTATTTCCACAAGACATTGCCAGAGACTGAATTTTATTACTATCTATTATATATAGATGCTTCTCCAGTTTCTTTCAAGGATATAAATAGATAATTAAGATACTAATTCACAGGCTAAACCACAAGCGTCATTAACTTGAAATTTTTACGACGTATTGCCCATAACGTGTAACCGCCTGAGAAATTGGGATCTTGAACCTCAGTGTCATGGGTTCGATTCCAGAGGGCCCCAAAGTCACGATTTTTTCCGTTTAAATGCATTGCTTTGATTTCAGGTAATTTAAATAAAATACTTCCCGGATAGGTAGAGAATCGAAACTCAAGGTGCCTTTATATATGGTCATGATCTATTGAAAACGTAAATGACTTTCACGAAAAATATCCTGGGTTCGATGATAGGACGATGCAAAAATCTCCCCTTTAAAATACATTGAGGTAGTTTTTCATTATTTTTTTTGATGCACTTATCGAAATGATAGGAAGTTTGAGCTTAGCTGTAAGATGTATGGTATGAATTGCTTTCAGAGAAAAATTTTTATAAGACCGTAGTATTCCTGGGTTCAATGCCAGAGCACAATAACTTTTCTCTCATAAGGAATATAAGGGAAAAGTAGGACGTCGTTTGAGGCAGTTGCAGCCTATATATCTGCTTGAATTTGCATACGTAGTTAGAGATGGTGATTTTCTGTTGTGCTGCATAAGATGTATCACCAGAAAGACCAGGGTTCAAGGCAGGGCGTTAAATATATCACCCATATATAATACATTGGGGGTACCTTTTCATAATTTTTTTGATACATTTATCGATATGATAGGAAGTTCTTGCTTACATAGAAGATGTATATTAAGATTTGCTTTAAGAAAAAAATTAGATAAGACCATGCTGTTTCTGGGTTCGATGCCAGAGCACATTACAAATTCTCACATAAGGAATATATGGGAAAAGTAGGACTTAGTTTGACGCAGTTGCAGCCAATGTTTCTGCTTGAATTTTCACACATAGTTACAGATGGTAATCCTCCTTTGTTGTGCTGCAAAGTAATTATCACCAGGAAGACCTCGGTTCGATACTGGACGGAGAAATAGCAGCAAATTTTATGAATGTTTTCAATCCTCTTTTTTCTTTGGAGGACTCTCTCGATATTATGCCGACTTGAAATTAGTGTTGTCGATCTGCTTGCAGTATGCAAGCTACATTTTACTCGTATTAATTACGAGTAAAACGTTGCTTGCATACAGTACAGATATAAGTTATTTCAATTTAATTTTTTTTCCTATGGTAGCCCTATTGATGCCGTTTAAACATTTTTTAAATAATTCAAATAAATGAAAGAGTTCTGAGTATTAAAGAGAAATTTCAGAAATGAAAATTTGATGATTGCTTAGAGAATGGGATGACATCGGATAAATATTTATAAATACATATATGCCGGTGAATAATTTAACTGATGGTTTACAATGCATCTGATTAATTTCTGTATCATGTGTCATACATAATACAGTGGTACCTCGAGATACAAGTTTAATTCGTTCCAGAACTGAGCTCGTAAGTCAATCGGCTCGTATCTCAAACAAATTTCTCCCATTTAAAATAACTGAACTCGATTTAATCCGTTCCGGACCTATGAAAAATCCCCAAACCATTGTAAATTATGAATAAAGATATGTTTTTAAATAACAAATAAACATGTATAATTAACAAATGCATAACAAAATATGAATTAAAGAAATAAAAGAGTTATTTAGCATAATAGTCTTACTTTGGAGACAGACGAGTGCAGCTAACGAAGGTGAACGGCGAGGAGGAGGGAGGGGGGAAGGCACTCTAGACACGTACGTAAACGGCGCTTTTTCAGAACTTAAAACTATTTTAGTAACTTTAAAACTAAAACTACACTTTCCTTATTTCAAATGAAAGAAAAAACTGAAAACAATGCACTTAATTTTAAACTTAAACTAAGCTTAACATTTACGTAAATTTAATTATCACTTGTTTTTGCCTTCTTGGCTGCACTTGGCTTGGAAACACGGCTCGTATCTCGGATTTGGGCTCGTATCTTCAACGAAAATATGGCCCGAGCTCCGGCTCGTATCTCAAAAAACTCGTATGTTAGGCTGCTCGTATCTTGAGGTACCACTGTATACTTAAAAAATCTGATGTGGCCAACACATGACTTTCTCCGTATTTATTGAAAACATAAGCCTATGCCGGTAATATATAAATAACTCCAAAACAATGAGTGTTACAGGAAATGTTTCATACAAGCTTTGTAGTAAAAAACTTTATCTAAAACTTTTGTATGTAATTGTATATACCTACATTGCATTCTGACAGAGATATGTCCATTTTTGGATATACATCAACTTCCGGTTAACCATTATTGAAGAATAACTCCTAAAAAATCAGTGTTACGAAAAAATGTTTAATAAAAAGGTGGAGTAAAATATTTTATCAATAAGTTTTGTTCATAATTGTATATACCTACATCGCATTCTGACAGAGATATGTATGAAAAACTTCCATTTCTGGATAAACAAAAACTTCCGGTTAACCATTATTGGGGAATAACTCCGAAACAATCAGTGTTACGAAAAAATGTTTCATACAAAAGTTGTAGTAAAATACATAATCTACAACTTTTGTGTGTGAATGTATATACCTATATTGCATTCTGAGAGAGATATTTAAGAAACAAACTTTTGTTCCAGATAAACCGCAACATCCGGTTAAGCGAAATTCACCAAAAACTAATCAACTCTTGGCATTCTTAGGAAAATTCTAAATATGAATTTTGGAAATGATCGGATAATTACTTTTTAAGATAGAGCGCCCACAAACTTTTTAACCACAGACAGACATGTTCGGGAAAATAGCTAAAACATGCTCTATGGGCCCCAAAACATTTATTTCCGTCGAAATCTGGAGGTTCTTTGCGAATACAATACTTTCTCTATACTACGTATAGGGAGAAAGTAAAAAGTAGACGGCAAGTACTCTCATTGAACTTCAAAATAAAAACTAAGAGTTAGGAAGCACTATGTAGTATTTGGCAATAAGCAAGTGGGAGAAACCAATATGTACTTCACTGTCATTTACAAAATTAATGTTTTTTAAGTTTTGCGATCTCAACAAATTTCCAAAGTGATTTTCGACGGATACATTTCGAAGTTTATGGTAAAAATTTCGTCATTTTCGATTTCAATCCCAATAATACCAAAATGGAAAATTTGGCAAAATACGATTCTGCATCGAATCGTTTCGTCGGATATTTTGATATCAAATTTCAACGGGCATCCCAAACATTCACCGGTCATTTCTCCCTCAGAATATGTAACAATAATTGCAATTCATTATGAAGAGGAGGGAAAAAATTCCGAGAAGTACCATACGTCCGCCATCAAATTCGATACATCCTGGATGAAATTCCAACAAAAGACACATTGATGTATATTCCGTTCTGCACCCAAATTGCTTTCCGTCAATCAAATTTTGCTGCATATTTTCGCTTTCGAAAGGACCACAAATTACAGACAAAAGTAACTGAATTCCCAAAGTGATTAATGAATGGGTTGTGACGGATGCAATTGCTTTTTTGCTTCAAAACTGCGGCGGAGATGGCATTAGAAAATAAGCCATTTCAGATTATATCAATTGGATTTGTTTGGAATTGGAAATGTCTCCGAAAAATTCCATTTCGGTCGAAATATCTCCCTCGTGGGCGTAATCTAGAGATATATTTGGCAATTTAATGAAGTTATAAGACAGTATGAAATGTATGAAAGTATGAAAACCATTAAATATGCAGATGATCAGGCTGTGATAGCAGAGAGTGAAGAAATGCTGCAAGAAATGGTAGAGAAAATCAGTATAAAAGGAGAGGAATATGGAATGAAAGTTAACATTGAAAAGTCGAAGGTGATGAAGATATCAACGAAGGCTGGCCCAGTACAAATTAAGTTGAATGGGAAGGCATTGGAGCAGGTCGAGAAATTTAAATATTTGGGAAGCACCATCACATCTAATGGCAGTAGTACAGAGGAAATAAGAAGTAGAATAGCTCAGGGAAAGGCAACGTTCCAAAAGATAAAAGATCTTTTGACAGCAAAGAACATCAAGATGGAGCTAAGGAAAAGATTTGCGAAGTGCTTTATCTGGAGTATGTGTTATCTGGATCCGAAACATGGACGTTGAGAAGGAGAGAAGAAAAATACATAGAGAGCTTTGAAATGTGGCTATGGCGAAGGATGGAGAAAATAAGTTGGAAAGACAAGATAAAAAATGAAGAGGTACTGAGGAGGGTTGGAGAAGAACGAGTAATTTTGGGAAACATAAGGAAAAGGAAAGCAAGATGGATATATACTAAGAGCAGAATGCCTAAAGAAGACGATTTTTGAAGGAAAGATCAAGGGGAAACGACGAAGAAGAAAATTCGGAATGCTGACTGATTTAAAACAAGGAAAAGAATATCAAGCTCTAAAAGGGGAGGCACAGGATAGGGATGCCTGGAGGAGCAAGTTCCGTTGAGACCTGTCCGCGGACAGAAGCACAATGATGATGATAAGACTGTACAACACGATTAAGTTCTTAAAATATCGAAAAAGAAAAGTGGTGGACAATTTTTAGCCCTCCCTTGCTCCTTTAAGGGTTAATACCAACTTGCAGCATTTAGATTAATAAATTAATTATTTAATTCTCATAGTTCAATTCGAATAGAAAAAAATTCCAAAATTAGTATTTACAGAGTCGAGAATTAATAACACAGGAATCGGTATCTGGTTTGGAATCGAAAAAATGGAATGGAACTTAACTTCCAATTATGCATTATTGTTTTTTACATTAACCCTCGAGTACTTACGTCCCAAATTGTCACCTCAGTACTCACGTTGGGTGGAATCGACCCGACATCTTCCAAAGTGGTAAATTGTCTCAAAATGCAGTGAATAAATTTTTAATTCATTAGTGATGATGTCATATTAATTAATGGTTAACCTGGTTATTAAAATAAAATCAAATAAATATTTTCAAATAATTTTAATATTCTGTAAAAATTCGATATCCCTGACGCCGAGTATATGGCTGATGGATTTGGAATATTGCGTATAAAAACTGTTTAAAAATAAAATAACATTTAATATACTAATGATAATTATTAATTACACGAAATTTATATAATATCTCTAAAAATTAAGTCGGAAACAAGGTCAAAAATGCAATATTTTACGTAAAGGTCTTTCATCTACCCGGCACTACCGCTAAGAAGCATTTGTTTAAATAATTAAACTTCCATTTCCGGCGAAAATGCATGACTGGTTCAGAAAATTCTAAAACTCAGCTGCTACGAGAAAGAAGATGTAAAAAAGCACTAATAAAAAGTTATGGAATTTTAAAATTCACATGGGTCGATTCGATCAAGAGGGGAGTACTTCAGGGTTAAGGTGCAATTCTTCACTATTATGTCGATAATGTTGATTCTCGATGCATAACATGCGTTAACATGGCAAATAACACCACTCTCACCTCTTTGGGCACTTCTTTTGCCTCTGCAGCAGGTGCAGTGGTCTTTTCAACTTCCTTCGCAGCATACTCGCTGTTCACCAGCATCACGTAGATCGGGCCCAGCGACGAATGCAGGTGCATCTGGAACTTCTTCTGCGCTACCTGCAAATCATAGATCATTAAGTCACAGAATGGACAGACACATATGTTCCTTACATTATTTATTAATCAGTAAGTATCAACAAACAGTACGAGGCCAATTACAGTTGACGATATAACAAGAAGAAAGGAAAAACCAACAATCAGTGAGAAAAAAATAAAGCAACAAATCAACAACATGAAATTAATATAAATAGTGAATAAAAAAATAAAACAGTCAATCTCTTGCAACCATAATTTGGATGGATTTAAGAGGATAGAAGAAGTGAACATTGGAAGAAAGGGATTGAAAACTGAAGGAAAAAGAGTGATCGTTTTGCAGTTGATGGAAGGAACTCGGAAAGAGAGAGTAGGAAAGGAGAATTGATTTTGCAGTTAATTATATTATACAGGAAGGAGATGTCGGAGGAGAGGCTTTGATAGATTGAGGTGAATTAAAAGACGAGCTTTAGGCGTGTTTTTGCAAGATGGCGCTCAAAAACAGACTATTTTTAAAAAGAAGACACGATTGAAAGAGGAGAGGTTAGAACCGGAAGACATGGTCCATGTTTGAGAGCAGCAAGTGAGAAGAGGAAGAACACAGCATGAGAAGAAGGTGCGAAGAGAGACCCTGATGTCAGTAAATCTGTATAGCATCCCCAGGCGAGACATAGCTCTTTTTTAACATAGTTTATATCCTCAGAGAAGTTTAGTTCTGTTGAAAGGAACTTTATCATCAATGTACAAGTCTAGAACTTTGTTCAGACAATTTATTTCACTTAAAATCACAAGGAGTTGCATTAATTAGTTATTTAACTTTTCATAAGTAATATTTATCACTTTAATGAAGTGTATTGTAAATGCTATTATACTAGATCATCGAAAAAATCTCGTAAATTCTCATTAAAACATTGATAATTGGCCAAAAGCCTGAAATATCCCCAATCTAATATCTATTATATATAATTCCTTCTCCGGATTCATTCATGTATATAGATAGATAGGATACTAATGCACAGGATAAACCACAAGCGTCATCGACTTGATATTTTTATGATGTATTGGCCATAACATACAACCGCCAGAAAAAATGCGAATCTGAACCTCAGTGTCATGGGTTCGATTCCAGAAGGCCCCAAAGTCCCAATTTTTCCCATTGAAAAGCATTGCTTTGATTTTCTGGAATTTTTAAAAAATACTTCCCCGATAGGTAGAGAATCAAAACTCTAGGAGCCTATATATATGGTCATGATCTATCGATAACATTAATGACGTTTACAGAAAATATCCTCGGTTCGATGCTAGGACGATGCAAAACTCTACCCTTTAAAATACATTGAGGTAGTTTTTCATTATTTTTTGATGCACTTAACGAAATGATAGGAGGTTCGTGCTAGGCTAGAAGATGTATGAAAAGAATTAGTTTTAGAAAAAAATTTAGATAAGACTGTACTATTCCTGGGTTTGATCCCAGAGCACAATAAAATTTCTCTCATAAGGAATATAAGGGAAAAGTAGGATGTCGTTTGAGGCAGTTGCAGCCAATACTTCTGCTTGAATTTTCACACATGGTTAAAGGAAGTGATCTTCTGTTGTTCTGCATAGTAATTATCAACAGGAAGACCCGGGTTCGATGCTGGACAGAGAAATTGCAGCTAATTTTAAGAATATTTACAATACTTTTTCTACTTTTGAGGACCCTCTCGATATGATGTCGACTTTAAATTTGTGTTAACAATATGCTTATAAAATAACAATAAGCTACATTTTACTCGACATAAAAATCTATCGTGTGTTTGTTTGTCATTATATTGGGTTATATATGTGTACCCATGTTACTTTGGATACAACATTATAAATAAACAAACAAACAAGAGACAAAGTTGCCGTTCACTTTAAATTAAAGTTTAATTTCAATCGAATCAGCTAAAAGACAGCCGTTCAATCGTTTCTGCATATATAACAGACAATGTCCTATTTTTTGTTAAAAGGAACATCAACAATTACATATTGAATGAGTCCTCTCATCACCATGACACAAAGAGGAAAAGAGATATACATTTACCAAATCTCTCAATAAATTCCACGCAAGAGCCCCAAAGATGGTGGGCATAACTATATACAATAAACTACCATCCAAAATTAAGGAGATAGGTAATTTAACGACTTTTAAGCATGCCATTCACATGTACTTACTTGAAAAATGTTATTATTCTGTTCAGGAATACTTAAGAGTGATGACTTTTACCTTGACTTGTCCAATACATACTTGAATTGTCTTTGAATTATTAAAAATTATTATTCTTATAGGGAGATGACAAATAGGGAAGACCGAACATCTCTCTCAAACGATTTAGTCCTCATCCAAAGGTGGTGCGAAAAATGGGAATTAGATATTAACGCAGGTAAATACTCCGTAGTTAATCTCTTCAACAAGAAAAAATTGCATCTAAATCACCTGTACAAAATTAATGGAATTAATATAAAATGCATAAATATGTAATTATAAAATGTAATTAATAATAAGCTGTATATATTTATGTTTTTATTTTTGTAAACATGTTCCATAGGACTTTGTCCTAGGACACAAATAAATTTATTATTATTCTTGTTACCCTACAGACCTTTGAGCTCCTCACCGACGTTATATTATGGAATTGTAGACGTTAGTAAAGTACTGAGCCCAAGAGCTCAACACTCAACTGACGTGAAGCACTAACCTTTCCGTTTGCATCCGTCTTCCCATTGCTGCCCAATTTAGCATCCTTCCCGTGCATCATCGCCGTTGTCGGGACTGTGAGATTCGTTCCTTTCGGAGCCTGCACCGAGAGCAGCGTCTTGTCTGGAAACACTTTGATGAGGTCGTCGTGGGTCACATACCCTAGCGGACGATTGGCAACCTCATCGGTGACGTTTTCTTTGCTCTGCAAGGCCCACTGCAAACAGAAAACAATTAACGTCGGAAATAAAATCACAGCAAATATCTATTATATAAAGAAGCTTCTCCGGATTCATTCATATATAGATAGATAGGATACTAATTCACAGGCTAAACCACAAGCGTCATTGACTTGAAATTTTTACGACTTATTGGCCATAGAGTGTAACCGCCAGAAAAATTGCGATTTTGATCCTCAGTGTCATGGGTTCGATTCCAGAGGTCCCCAAAGTCCCGATTTTTCCCGTTTAAATGCATTGCTTTGATTTTCGGGAATTAAAAAAAAATACTTCCCAGATAGGTAGAGAATCAAACTCAAGGAGACTATATATATGGTCATGATCTATCAAAAACATAAATGAGTTTTACTGAAAATATCCTGGGTTCGATGCTAGGTCGAGGCAAAAATCGGCCGTTTAAAATGCATTGTGACGATTTTTAAGATTTGTTTTAGACCACTTCCCGATGGCATGGAAACTTGAAATTCCGCATGGAGTTGGAGATCATTAATATATTTCATAATAAAATTTTACATATTCGCTGATGGTCCTTGGTTTGATCCCAGAGAGCCATTTACATTCCTCAATGCATTTCTTATGGAGATAACAGAAAAAGATTTTAGGTACTTCCCGGCATGATATCAACTTCAAACTTTGTATGAAATAAGATAAAGTCCTAATAAGACATACTGTGCATTCACAGCTACCAATATGTCCTGGGTTTGACACCAGGCATCTCTACAATCAGTAAATTATCCGATTTTTAAGAATTAATTTAAACCCTTTTCCAATAATATTAAAACGTGAAATTAGGCATATCGATAGAGAACTTAGATACATTTCAAAAACATGTTTTAGATTTCCTAGATCGTCCTTGGTTCGAATCCTTAGAGCCATTTACATTATTGAAAAGTAGGACGTCGTTTGAGGCAGTTGGAGCCAATATTTCTGCTTGAATTTTCTCACATAGTTAGAGATGGTGATCTTCTGTTGTGCTGCATAGTAAGTATCACCACGAAGATCCGGGTTCGATGCCAGACGATTAAATTGCAGCGAATTTTAAGAATATTTTCAATTCTTTTTTCTTTTCTTTTGAGGGCCTTCCCGATATGATGCCGACATGAAATTAGTGTTGTCGATCTGCTTGCAGTATGCAAGCTACATTTTACTCGTCTATTATATAAAGAAGCTTCTCCGGATTCCTATATATAGTTAGGATACTAATTTACAGGCTAAACCACAAGCGTCATTGACTTGAAATTATTACGACATATTGCCCATAAGGTGTAAGCACCAGAATAAATGTGATTTTGAACCTCAATGTCATGGGTTCGATTCCAGAGGGCCCCAAAGTCAGGATTTTCTCCATAAAGATCTATTGCAGGGATATTAGAAAAACTTTTTGAGGCACTTTCCGGCAAAGTAGAGAGTTGAAATTTGAGGCATCGCTGGAGGCTGTTCGTGTTTCTAACGAAAACCATTAACACATCATCGATGGTTATCCTTGGTTCGATGCTAGGTCAGGGCAAATATTCTCCCGTTTAATTTACATTGCGATTTCAAAGATTTTTTTAATCACTTCCCGATAAGATGGAAACTTGAAACTTGGCATGTGGATAGGGATCATAAATATCTTTTATGTTCATTGTTGAACTTTCTGCTGATTCTCCTTGGTTCGATCCCAGAGAGCCATTTACATTCCGTATGCATTTCAGATGGGGATAATGGAGTCTTATTTCAGGACCTTCCCGGTATGATATGGACTTCAAACTTTGCATTAAATAAAATCAGGTCTAAATAAATTATAATGTCTATTCAAATCTGCCAATACGTTCTGGGTTTGACACCAGGCGTCTACAAAAATTAGAATTGCTATGATTTTTTTTTTTTAACCCTTTCCCAATAACATTGAATCTCAAAACTTGGCATGTGAATAAAGATTATAATTACATTTCATATGCTTGAAGTACACAAGCAACTTTTACTCGTATAGCATACAGAGCAAATAATCAATATTAAATACACAGCAAAATAATCAATTATCTATATCAGCGCAGGTTAACACAACTGCTCAAGCAAATAAAAACAGACCACAAGGTCAATATAGAATGGGAAAATATTGATGCTATTATACAAATATCTGTGGAAGATCCAGAATCAAAAATAAAAAGAAGTTTGTAAGTCTGGAGCGAAGAGATAGCACAAGCCTTTGAAGAGAAGAACAAAGCAGATACCTGCAGAAACAATCAGAGGCGAAGAAAAAATACCACAGCATTAGGAACCTTACAAAAGCAATAGTAAGACAGGCACATATGATATCATGGGACAGATTTATAAGCGGAATAGAGGATGATTTAGATGGAAGACAAGAAATAGCATATAAGCTTACGAAACACATCAATAAATCAGAGAGAGATAAAGCACAATTAAATGTTATACACAAGAAAGAATGGATAACACACTATAAGAGATTAAGGTGTGACCCAACATCAAAAGAAACACTTGATTCAGATGAATTGATGCCAGAGGAATGAATCGGTGTAGACTAGAGGTCTTCACAGGCCTGGCTTTGGCCGGGTAAGCAGGCAGTCTATCGGCACATGGATAATTTGCGATGGAGAAAATTATTTATTCATTAATAAACATCAACATACAGCACGAAGCCAATTTCTGCTGATGATTGACAATAATAATAAAGAACAAAATAACTATATAATCGTGAAAAGACAACAAATTAAACATAATAAAAGAACGAATGAATATGAGGATACAAACATAAAACAAACAAACTCACTGAATCATATTCTGGATCGATTTCGCAGATGAGAAGAAAGGATCAAAAATGAGTATTGGAGGAATGGAAATTGAAAATTGAAGGAATGAGAAGAGTGATCGTTTTACTATTGATAGACGAGGAGTAATCAAAGAGAAGGTATCGGATAGGGGTGTTGTTCTAGAGGGAACTCGGAAAGAGAGAATAAGAATGGTGAATCAACTTTGCTATTTATTATCTATTTTATATAGATGCTTCTCCGGATTCATTCATATATATAGCCATATAGATAGGATACTCATGCACAGGCTAAACCACAGTCGTCATCGACTTGAGATTTTTACGAGATATTGGACATAACATGTTACCAACAGAAAAATTGCGATTTGAACCTCAGTGTCATGGGTTCGATTCCAGAGGGGCCCAAAGTCCCGATTTTTCCAGTTTAAATGCATTGCTTTGATTTTTGGGAATTTAAAAAAATACTTTCCGGATAATCAAAACTCTAGGAGCCTATATATATGGTCATGATCTATCGAAAACATAAATGACTTTTACGGAAAATATCCTGGGTTCGATGCTAGGACGACGCAAAAATCTGCCGTTTAAAATGCATTGAAGTAGTTTTTCATTATTATTTTTGATGCACTTATCAAAATGATAGGAAGTTCGTACTTAGCTAGAAGATGTATGGTAAGATTTGATATAAGAAAAAAATTTAGATAAGACCGTACTATTCCTGGGTTCGATGTCAGAGCACATTAACAATTCTCTCATAAGGAATATAAAGGAAAAGTAGGACGTCGTTTAAGCTAGTTGCAACCAATATATCTGCTTGAGTTTTCACACATAGCTAGAGACGGTGATCTTCTGTTGTTCTGCATAGTAATTATTACCTGGAAGACCTGGGTTCGATGCCAGACAGAAAAATTGCAGCAAATTTTAAGAATATTTTCAATACTTTTTATACTTTTGAGGACCCTCTCGATATGATGCCGACTTAAAATTAGAGTTATCAACATGCTTGCAAAATGCAAGCAACATTTTACTCGTATTGTAAAAGAAGGAAATGTCGGAGAAAGTATGAGAGGCTTTGATTGAGTAAAACAACGAATAGGAAAACCACAGGCATAGATGGAATTAATTCGGAAAGGATAAAGCATGGAGGTGGAACTCTAAAAACGAGAATTCTACACCTGTACAACATGTGCTGGATAAAACATGAAATCCTGGATAAATGGAGGGTTGCCTCATTGTTCAAAAAGAGAGAGGAGTAACCCAGAAAACTACAGAGACCTACTGCAAAATACTAAATAACAGACTTCGAATATCTACAAATACATTTTATTAGAAGAGCAAGTCGGCTTCAGGAAAGAAAGGTATTGTATTGACGATGTTATTCTATAAAAAACAAAGTATACAAAAAATCTGATGTGGCCATCACGTGACTTTCTCCATATATAAGATGCAATTATTTATCTAAGACAGTATTTTCGAACTCTATGTTCAATCTAAACTTGGAATATATATACATATACATTTTTTGTAATTTTTGTAGATAACTGTTTATACCTAAATATCAGATTAATGGAGGAATTTTGCAAAAACAGAAAAGAACTTCAAAGAATAAAGGTCAACTTTCGGTTAACAGATTTACTCCAAAAACCAATCAACTCTAACAATACCAACTAAGCTACTATATATGAAATTTGGTGTTGATACGACAAATGGTTTTCATGTTAGAGCGCCCACAAAGTACATAATTAGCTACTTCCGGTTTATCAGTATTTCACGAATAACTCCTTAACAATTAGTGATACAAAGATATGTTTTATAAAAATTTTATAGGAAATTACATTTTCTAAAACTTTTATAAGTAATAGTATATACCTAAATATCATATTTATTGAGATATTTTGCAAAAATGGAAATTTGCTTCGAAGAGTTAAGCTCGACTTCCGGTTGACTGATTTACTCCATAAAACTAATCAACTCTAACGACACCAACCACAGTGCTATATATGAATTTTGGTATTAATACAACTAGTAGTTTTTACGTTAGAGCGCCCACAAGCACACAAACACATATAGACACACACACACATACATACACACAGACATCATCTCGAAAATTCCGAGATTGAATAGTCAGAAGTGTACTTTAAGGATTACTAATTTGATTCAACACTCATATCATCACTCAGATCTTATAAAACTACAGTAAAAAATGTGAATTATCGCCATATGCCGGCTCATTGGTAAACTAAGTTGTCTGACTAATTGTCGAATTATATTCAATGGATAGAGAAGCCATTTAACAGTATATAACATCATGGCATAACAGCCATTATAACATTACTTTATATTTAATTTATTTCAGGAATAATATCCCAATTCTTTTAGATAGAGTCGGCAGTCGTGAAAATAAATTCTAAATTTACTAGAAATTTCCTTTTTTACTTACTTCTAATTTGTGTGCAACCTTTAAGTGATAGCTAATTCTTAAATGAAAATTAAGACTAATAAATACTATACGAGTAAGAACTTACTTAGATAGTAAGTGTAATGAATAGGAGGATGAAGAAGAGGGGCAATCAGTCACTTCATTGTTTTGACGCAGAAGACAGTTCGAGTTAATGAGGAATATTTAAATGAAGCATTGAAGTTGAAACTAAAGACACAGAAATTGAAAAAGTTAATATCTCATAAAGAATGCAGATGCAAATTCACACGGCACCCAAATATGCGACAGAAGTTTCAAAATTCCACGCCCTCATACCTGTTTGTGCCTGTCAAGAAGGTTCTCGAGCTCTTCCAGTTTGGAAACCTCTCCTTTGAGGAGGGCCAGGCGATCGGCCATCTTCTGAGTGTTGCATCATGGTCCAGCGCCCCTGAAACACAAAACAGGCCATCAGCATCCCTCACAGAACATCCTCCCTACGCAAACCGGAAGCTAAGGAACCGGAGTTTTTAATTAGCTGAATCTGTTGCATTTTGTTGTTTCCCAGTTCAATTAAAATAGCATCAAATGTGTAGAATATGACTAATAAGACACTACTGTTGCTATGGGAATAATTGACAGTAACCATCCATTATAGCCGGGGTACTCAACCTTTTTTCGTGCCGGTGCACCCACCGGCATTTAAGAAAGTGAAGCGGGTACTGAATAACATTTCCGCCCAGGCTGATATTCAGATAATCTCTTTTCAATATCATTACTGTACTGGTTAACCGTAGGCAATTTGAAAAAACTGTCCTAGTAAAATAAGATCGAGAAAATTACAATGTACATAATTTCATCGCAACCTCGAAACCTCCACTCTATTCCCACTGGTGCAATCCCAAGAAATGCTGTTTAAGAGCAAATAAAAGAATTCTTTTCACCAAAGCTAGGCAGGCACAGTTGCTTTGGGCACCTCAGTGTCCACAAGCACCAAGTTCAGTCTTATTAGCCATTATAGTCTAAGTGCATTAGTTTGAAGGAGCTATGAGTTAAAGTCTTAAGTAATTTCTCGAAGGGTAACTTGATCATGTTATTTCTGCAACTCTGTGGTAATATACCCTCAGAAATGAACAAATAATTAGAAAAATGATGCGTATGATAACTGGGAAACGTAAGATTGTTCATAATTTGATTTTCTACATGATTAAAATTCAAAGAAAAATCTCGAAACCATGACGAATTAATACAGAAGTCATATTTACTCTCACTTTATCTGATTACATCCATAAATACTGAATGAATCAGAGTGGATTGCTCGCACCATTTTAAAAACAGCCGTGTTCTTTTACCACTACTTTTAGCATACTACATTAAATAATCAAACAATAATTAGATAAAGATATAAATATCTAGGTGTGGAGGTGACGAAGGATTGCAGAAGTGAGAAAGATGTCAGGGTAAAAATAGGAATGGCAAAGGAAACATAAAGAAAAAATAGAAATGTTTGAAGCAGTAATATCAATGTTGAATGATTAAATGTAGATTGTGTAGAGAGCGTTCCTGTTTGGCTGTGAGACAATAAAGACGGAAGAGAGTTTTAAATGTATCACTAGTAAAATATAAAAATTATACACATGAAAATAACACAATAGAGAGACAGAATATTCACCAGATTAAACTAACTTTGCCAATTATTACTATTAAATTAGCATGAACAGCATTTCGCTTACTAAAAGTTCGTCAAACATTTGGAATGAGACGAGAATTTAAAAATGCAAGCAAATACTTGGTGAAACTACTAAAAATAGTAGAAAACTTAAAAAAAATGAAAGAAGAAAATATGTTAACAAATATAATAAAGAAGATTAAACATATTAACACAAAAACATTCATTAAGATAGTGGATAAGATTAAGACGGAAAGATTATCTAAAAGAGAAAGGGTTGTGAATTGGCAAGACATTTTGTGATTGGGGTGAGGAGAAGGAATTGCGTGAATTAATTGAATAATAATTAAGTCACAGAGTAGCATGATCTGTGTAAATTTCAGCCATTAAAAGAGGTCTTAAAAATTCAAATTCCCTATGAGAATTACCGTATTTGACGGCATATAAGACGCACCCTCATTAACTTGGCCATTCACAAGGGAATAAAGTTTTAATATTCTGTGCAAAAGCGCGGAACCACAATAACTAGTTTCATTTAGTTGTCACGTTTCGTAAAAGCCAAATATTAACACAATCATTGAATGCAAATATAAAATAGGTAGTATAGACCATCAAATAGCATTCAGTATTGAAAGTTAACCTGTGGAGGTTGAACCTTCACATATAAGATGCAGGGAAATTTTTTGAGACTTAATTTAGGTAAAAAGGTGCGTCTTATATGCCATCAATTACAGTAGTTCAAGTCCTAAACCAATTACAACACAACGGATTCCTGGATAAAAAATAATTCATCTCAAAGCAAATGAGACTGAATTACTTTGTGAAAAGTGTGAACTTTCGTGTGTTGAAAAGCATGCTTAACTAAGTATCGTGATCATGGGTTGAACTATTAAACACACAAATCATCATCCATAGCAAAGATAAATAACACTTAACCAAGATTAACTGACAATTACGATAAAAAGCCAGAGAAACCCACAAAAGAAACAATACTTAGCGACAATTTTGCACATATAAGTTAGTCTATACACAAAATTACGAAAATTTTCACTTAAACTAGAAAACTGGACAAAATTTTAATCAAACCATTGGAAAATATGACAAAAATAATTAATTTAAAATCACAAACTAATCTAAACAATTGAAAAACAAAGGCTTTCAATCAGTGAGCAACTCTTCATTCACATAAATATACTTCCATTTTTTTATGTAACCATCGACATATTATTAAATTCTAAATAAAATACTAATCCACGATACTGCAATTACAGCATAAACAAATTAACAGTCATAATCACCGTTAATGCATTACCGGAAATACGACATTGTTTTCGAGATGAAATAATGCTATGTGAAATTATTCCTCAGCTATTATCAGATGCCAACAAATTTATAATCCACAATGGCATTATAACTGAACTTAAAACAAAACTAACTTGAATTGCATTTAATTCTAATAATTATTACACCAAAACGACAATACGGATTAATCAATAATAGCTGATCAATTTTGCGACAATTTCGTCAACAAGAGAAACGATAAGCTAAGAACTCATATCTACAAATATCATAATAATGGCAAAACATCAGTAGTAAAAACATACATCATTCGAACACATTAAATATTTACTAAAAGGTAAATGAGCTTGTCTAATTTGCATCCTAATCAGCTAAAAGAGCAATTAAGTTTTTTTTCGCGTATGGGATAGGAAAAAACATCGTAAAAACTAAGCAATATACTCACCGAGCTCGTTTTCAAACAAACGAGATAGATTTCGCAATATTTTCCACAAAATGAATTAACGAGATCATACTTACTTCCATTGTATACTGTTCTTAGACTTCTTCTCTCTTAACCCAATGCCTTCCAATACATTCGTAATGTCATATATACGTCTCTTCTGACGAACTGCCAGCATATCAGCTGCCTGCGATGAAAAATAACATTATAACCCACGTTAATCATGTATATTTACCACAATTTGAAGCCAAGGCGTTACATGCTACATTGATGTACATCTTATCCTCGAATGGTAAACTATGCGATGTAGCATTGCTAACAATAGGACATTATTATTGCCAAATTTCGTTCCGGGGCCGTATGTTTCGATTTAAATCACACAAAATATAATTATTTCACGTTTTATACACAAGAGTATGGATAGTTGATGGATTAAATTAGTTGCAATCTGAAACATGTGCCGAATGACGCTCTTAGAACTTTGTAACGACCGCGGCTCGTTTCTCCCACTCCCTCGACGAAATAAACCCGAGGTTGTAAAGAATTACACAGCCAACTCGCACGTTTACTCACGATTTTGAGATCCAAAACTCCATCTTTGGCTTTCTGCAGCAAGGAGACGAAGCGGATAGTCAACAAACCGAGAGATTTTTCAAACCTACTCTGCTGGTTGTCAGCCATTTTCTCCAACAACGGTTTACGGAGGCGAACGCAATATCGATGCTCGATTGTTTGCGCTTGGGCCGAATTTCAAATTCAAATCTATTAAGCCAAACGCAAGAAAAAGCAATCATTATATCGAAAGGCATTCCTATAAAACGTAATAATAACAGTTTTTGTTTTCAGGCATCGAGTTAAGGAATTCCGTCATCCCACTAGTTACAAATATGTCCGATACATTCACTAAGAATCGTTTTTGAAGTAAGTTAATCATCTTGTAATTATATAATTTTGAGGCTAACAAAACATATAAGAACTATTTATCGAAGAAAATTATAATCTCAGAAATTTGCAGTTTGGTTTCATTGAAAGAAAGCTTACTTAAGCTTTGTTTACGTTGTTCAGCTACCCGTCTCGATTTCATAGAACCATTGATTTTAATTTAATTGGGGAAAGAATTCGACTGAACAAATTAGCTGATTAGTTTGAACACTTTTTAAAATATAATGGACATTATCAAAGACATTTTTAGTTTTTAACGCCGTTCCTTATGCGAAAAATTATACGGATGAGATTTCGAAGGAATAAGCATCTATATGAAATCATCGAAATTCAAATTTCGCTGAAATAGTCCAAATCCGCCCAATGATCAATTAAAAACGGAATATGGGAAATTCATTTAAAGAAATACCAAAATAAACATCTGAAGACCTTTATTTTGCAAGTGAATGCGTGAATCATATTAATATTGGTATATTAAGAATTTTATCATTTTTCAAAAGTATTAATTTAACTTTATTTCTTTTATTAACCATGAGTCATTAGGATATAAACACTTATTGCGCATTTAACTGTATATACATTAACTAAATAATGAAAAAATAAAAATGAACTAATAAAACTTAAAAGAAGTTTCCTATCTATTCTTTTCAAGAATCAGTTCATTACTCGTCAAACATTATTTGCCCAACAAATTTTACAGAAAACTTCGGTTCGTGCTAGCCGCCTGAGAGGTTCTTTCTAGTGATGGCCAAAGTCGTGATTTTCCGATATCTGTGATATCTGTAACTGTGATTTGTTGGTAACAGTGATTTTTAACTGTGACTGGATCACATCCTTTTCTCAGTTACTCAGGTCATGATTGGAGCTAATTGTGTTTTTCGCATTCTTCAAACTGTGCTGCAAACTTATGACTATTTCCCATATTTAAGTGGCTATATTGGGGGATGATAATAAAATTTGATTCATATTTAGATAATCATATAACATCGGGCTTGCTTTAATAGAAAATTTTAATTGATAATGGTTAGTCGTATAATTGCAGCCTCTTTACTGTTATTTTTTTTCACAAAATCCAAAGAAAATAACTATCATTTTTTACATACCCATACTTGTTGACTTCTGAATAAGCTCCTATAACAAGAACCTAAAACCCTTCGTAAGACCTAATTAGGTCCTCTTAAGTCCTCAACTTTTAGAAAGCTTGGGTGGTAGCACCATTTGCCCAAATGTGACCATTTTAATGCATAATCTGTCCATCATAATATCCCCGTACCTCATGTAAGACATCTAGTAATTAGCAGTGGTTTTGATTTTTAACATAGCTATATTAAAAAATCAATGTTATAATTTATTTACTCATGCATGAGTAATCCATGGATCATGTATATGAGGCCCAATACATGGCACTTATAATTCTACATAATGCTAGGAAAAAATCTTGCAACAATATTTATGTTAATCTGAATCTTTTAATATAAAATGGATAGAATCTTCTAAAAACTATAGTAGAAGGTGTGATGGGATCATTGTATCTTTATTAACTTCACGAAACCCATCAACAACACTTAGTAATAACTTAGTTACCTGGGATCAAGCCCTTTAACATAAATTATTTGAAAATGCAAAGAAAATGAAAGTATGTACAAGCTAAAATATACATTAAAAAATTTGATTAAAAAAACCAAAATAATTTCAAGATATAATAATAGTAAAGAAATTCAAAAAGATGGATCACAAGTATATCATAAAAATTAAATCAATACCCAATATTAAGGTAAAAACAAAGTAAATGTAATAGTAAACAAGAGACATTATATCAGCAATTGAAAATGACAGAAAATAAGATAGTGTCTGAACAATTTAGTTGGAACATGTAGACGAATTTCATCTAATAAGATTGACAATGGATGCTAAGCGAAGAAATAAAACAAAGCAGTCAAAATAAATTCAAATTTACAAATTACTCAACAAAATTATGATTTGCATTCAGGAATAGAATCATGCTAGTTTTCTTCTCCTTGATTCTATTTCTTCTGTCAGTTATCACCTGGCCTGCCTTTGAAAATATGCGTTCACAAGGAACCGATGAAGCTAACATACACAGACTTTCTTGAGCCAGTTTTGCTAAATTTGGATATAAAATTTTGTGTTCATTCCACCAATACAATGGATCTTTATTTCTGGGTAGAATATTGTCTTCCAAATATCTTTGGACCTCAATGATCGCCCTTGACATAAGTGTACCTTGAGGTTGGGTGTTTGCCACTCTTTCATCAAAGTCGGCCCAAATAGAGAGTTCATCTGTATCTCCAAAAAACTGCTCATTAGCAGAAACTTCCTCCAAATGTTCTTCTCCTGCCATTCTTTGCGATAGCAGATTGATCATCTTTTTCTTGACATCATCTGCCATGTTGCCAAATGTCACTGTTTTAAACCTAGGATCTAGAAATGTAGCAGTTAACAATGTATTGCTCTTACCAACATTGCCAAGTCGATTCTCAAAACCACTGTCAAGTTTTGTTAGAACTTCTTTTACTGAATTTGAAAAATTCTGAGCTAATAACTTTTTATTGACATTTTTAAGTCCATTGCACATAGGTATTATAAGAGCTGCAGTACAGTATTTTTCACCACTTATAGTGTTTGTGAAACTTTCATATGGCTTCAAAATTTGGCTCAGCTCTTTGAGCACTGTCCACTCTTCAGAAGTAATAGCAGGAAGATCTTTGTCTATTATTGCCAAGGTGCTCCTAACCGCTTCTTCAAGCTCTATAAACCTATCTAGCATATAAAAGGTAGAGTTCCATCGAGTGGGTGTATCTTGAATTAATTTTAAAGGAATTTTTTGAAGGTTTAGCTGGTATCTACACAATTTCTCTGAAGCAATGCTGCTTTTCCTAAAGTGCTCCACAATCTTCTTGACTTTCTCTATGACCTTTTGAATTTCTGGGATCTTCAGACCATCTTTGACAACCAAATTTATTGTGTGTGCAACACAGCCTAAATGTTTCCATTTTATAAGCTGCTGAATGGCTTTTAACATTGTAGAAGCATTATCTGATACAGCTAACATTATTTTGCTATGGATTTCCCAGTCTTTGGTTATTCTTAAGAGTTCATTAGCAATTTCTTCTGCTTTATGTGAGCCATCGGTTCCAGAGCATTCTAATAGTACTGATTTTAATACAAAATTGTCATCCAAAAAATGCACTGTAACTCCAATATAATTAATAGTATTGTTGGATGTCCATGTGTCAGTAGTTAAACAAAAGGATTTTCCAGACTTAACAATTTTTCTTGTCTCACAAAGGCATTCCTCATACAGTGCTGGAAGCAAAGTACCAGATATAGTCTGCCTACAAGGTAATTTATATGCAGGATTTAGTGCATGAATAAAGTTTTTAAAACCACAATCCTCTACAATGGAGAAAGGCTGCAAGTCTTTTACAAATAACATAAGTAATCTTTGGTCAATAAAAAGTATGCAAATAGATGTAAAACTGAAAAAATCTAGCAAAATATTCGGAGGTATCAGAAAATTCAATCTTCTTAATACCCTACCGGGTGGTACCAAATGGTACCGCTAGGCACTACCAGGTTAATAATGTTCTAATATATATGTACTCTTTAATATCCATTTCACATACTTTGCTATATAATTATTTAGGTTGCAAATAGGGTTTGTGTAGTAAAGTAATTGTAACTGGGAAACCTCATGACATATAACTATATCACTGTTGATGTCATTGAATGGAATCTTAAATATGTTTATGATTACTGTATGTTTTCAATAATATCTTTCACATTTTAATTTCTGCTTAGCAATTGACAGAAAATAATAATCAGTTCTGTGTATTGACTTGTAATTTTGTCTACGATTCATTGTATACGGATGTCAAATATGAATTGAGAGTTTATCAATTTATTAATTTCTCTTTTTCGGTCTTTCGTGTTGATTTCCTAATACTGGGACTAGTTTGTTTTTCAAATGAACTACTTTAACTTGTTTCATATTAATACTGATTACTATTTTCTTCTTTTCAGACCCCTCGGTCTTCGGATTTAACGAATATGTTGAGTTTGGAGGCTTCAGGAGAAGCTGTTGGGAGTCCGTTTGAGGGAGAGAGCATTTGCTCTACTCAAAGTATCTCCGTTGAGATGAGAGACACCAAAAAGGGGTTACATGAGGAAGATCTAAGAGATGATATTGAACCAGAAGAGGAATCACTATCTTCTGAGGTGTCAAAGAGCATTCTGGATGTTAGGAAATCGGGAAGGTCTCACTTAGAAGCCTCTTTTTCTAAGAGTGGGTTTATTTGTGATATTTGTAAAAGGGGTTTTAAAAGAAAGCAGAATTTGGGTCGCCATGTATGGTTCCATAATGATGAAAGACCATTTAGCTGTAGTAAATGTGATAAAACATTTAAGTTGGAAAATGTGAGGTATAAACATGAGCTCATACATCTTAGAGACGAAATTAATTTTGGAAAAAGTAAAAACGGAACCAAAAAAAGGCTGTATTCTTGTGTCTTATGTGCAAAGAAATTTAGTTCTAAATTTGGGCTATGGAGACATTCCAATTTGCATAGTAGTAAATTTAAATGTAGCTCTTGTGGAAAATGTTTTGGGGATACTGCTGCTCTAAGGAATCACTTAAGAACACATTCAAAAGAGAAGCCATTTGAATGCAAATTATGCTTGAAATGTTTTAATCGTAAGGATTCTCTGAATACTCATATTCTTAGACATTCTTCAGAGAAACGATATGTCTGTGATATTTGTGATAAGAGATTCAAGAGTAAGCGAAATAAGAATCAACATGCATTAAGTCATTTGCGAAAAAAATAAAATTCTTATTTACTGTTTGTCCCTTTAGCATATTCATATGTTTCTTTACTGAAGACTGCTAATAAATATGGAGGAAAAAATGTTAATTTGTATTATTGTTTGCCGAATATTCCTAAATCCTTTACCTTTGAATCTATTTGTTTTTAAATTTAATCAATATTTTATCAAAAAACTGAATGTAACAAATTTAGCAATGCAAATTTCTGCACAACGTTCTTCCTGAAAAGAGATTAGAAAAAGAGAAAATATTACCGATTCCAAGAAATACAAATTATTTAATTAATTATCCTATCGTAGAATTTTCTGAGCTTCACAAAGCTCTACTTTTTATAGCTGTTCTCAAGTAGACAACATAAAGTAGAAGTCCCGTATAACCAGTACCTTATATAACGATAGTCGCGTTAAAGCGAGTGATTTTTTGGTCGTTGTGATTTCGTAATAGTGTAAGAATCAATTTAGTATAAACATTGTCTACAGTCCAAACAGCGATAGCGAATTGGTGGAACGTGTTTAGACTACAATGACTTGTAGGCAATTATTTTATGAACACCAAACCAAATCTTCAACTGAAACCATCATCTTGATCAATCAGTAAGAATTCCGAGTATTTATTCTACTTTTCTTAAATATTTCACTTCTATTTCATACACTTACATAAGTGTCGAAAGAACTAAATGAAAAAACTAAATTCATCACCTCCGCTACAGTTTTTGTGGAGAATATCTCGTGAAAGATTCTTTTTATCGAACAGCACTGATTGCATAAATTATGGGACAGGACCTTGAGGCAGCATCAACAATCCCACACCCTTCTGTCTATTTCATAGGAAAATATATATTTCTTAATTTACATACATTTCAAGCATTTTGCCAATCTGTAAATACAACATATATTACTCATATTTTAACCGTATGAAGAAGGCAGTAAGCGTACATTGAACCATCAGCATGAACTACTATGGTCATTATAAAGTTCTCTTCAGCATTAAGATCGCTGATGGGAAGAATTATTGTTCAGTTTAATAATATTAACTAAAAATGCAATGTAACAACAAAAGTTGTAAAATTAATCATAAGTAAGCTTCAGTGTCTATCGGCGAGACCTACCTCGACCACGTTGCTGGTTGCACTTCCCACGAATCTACATCAGTGGTTCCAAACGGTGGCGCTGAGAAGTCTTATGGTGGTGTTCTGTGCCCAAGTCATATTGAAGGGGTGCTGAGGTCCATCTGCCACCCTCTTGAGCAGTTGGCGTATTTAATGGCCACTGAGGATATTACTGACATCTCTGTTTCGATCTTCAACTTTTGACGCTACAACCTTTTGGTACCAGATGTCGGAAACATTGTGATAAATGCTTTCTCTGCTCTCGCAAAAGCTTGTGGCAGAAGGATGCGTCACGAATGGGGTTGAAGTAATCCGTGGAATACTGACGGAATGGAGGGGAGGGGAAAGCAAAGGGGTGGAAACATTGTTTGCATTGCGGTTAATATTGCATTTTAAATGGAAACACGGACATTGTAACTGCCGTTAAAATTCTGCTTTAAGGATATTTGGCAAAAGAATGAAACTCAACCCGATTAAAAAACACAATCTCCTCGAGAGATTGTTTCAAATCATTTCTACTTTAGAATATACATAGTAGTTCCAAGGATTTGCAATTGAAAATTTTAGGAAAAATGAAACTATGAATATGACGGAAAGAGAGGAAAATGTGGAAATGATTAAATGTAATGAAAATAAGTACAGGGCAATGAATTGAAAGTGAAAATAAGATGGTGGGGGAGTTCTAAAATGAACTGTTTAATAACCATGAGGATTAAAAACAGGTTTAAAGGCATAGGGACAGAGCAGAGCTCTCTGCATTTTTTCGGGTGTCCGACTGCGTAGGTTGGCTTGGTGACTGAAGTTTAGCTGACTATCCAGTCAGTGTCTTCAGGTCGAAGGATTAACTTCGACAATTAACACCTTCTACCTTATGTATGATGTAGATCATAGGTTGGGAACCTATGATAATAAGACGTCTTGCACGTCATTTGAAATGGAAACTATGAGCAAACATTTATTAATATTAATGTTACTATTTTCTTTTGATCTTGAAAACCTTTAGAGCCATGATTTAGTGCTTATTTGGAAGTATGAGATGATTTTGAATTGGGGATAGAAATTAAAATCAAGCTTAAAATTTGATAAATACAATAATAACTCTATTTAATATTGGGTCCTAATATTTTGGTTCTACAGGGAAAATCAGACGTAGGTGTCCCTAACCCATATGCCAACCCCACAATACTTGCCTCGCTTATTATAGTCATATTCAAGCCGACCTTTAAGGCAGAATAAATCCTAAAGGTAAAATTCTTTCTGGGAGGTACTTATTATTGGTATTTCTTCTTTTCCCAAAAACTAAACTGCCTACTATTGATCTAATTTTGATCAAGCGGTTCATAGATTGAAATACTTTGAATTTACTTGAATATTGAATTGAATTCCTACTTGAAAATATCAAAAAAATAGCTCAGTTGAAAGTATCAAGGAGCGATTCCTAACCTATAAAAGCTTGCAAGGCTGCGTTTCCGCATGCAGTGATTACTGGTGCCAGTAATCCTTGCGTTCGTAAAAGTAGAAAGTTCAACTTTTTGGCACTGGAAGACTTTCCTCACTCTGTTTTCCTTCACATCTTTCAACTTATTGTCCTAATTAATAAGTTGATTATTGTGTGTATAATCAAGCACTGAGGACGTCATTTGGTGAATCTCCATCACAGGAGCGGAAGGAATTTTTATTATGGACAATAATGAATAATTTCCAAAAACATCAAAGGAATTTAAGAGGGAGCCTCACTATATACACAGAAAATTTAGAGATCAAAGGATGCCAAGGTCAAGTTATCTGCTCCTTCAAATTGGGGTACTTTAAGTAGAAATGAAGAAACATGTTTATGCAAAAATAAAAAAGGTTTATTTGAATAATCTTACAACATTTGCAAAAAATATGATGTGGCCAACACATGACTTATGATACTAAAAATGTTTCAAACAAAAGTTGTAGTAAAATACATTATCTATAACTTTTGTACATAATTGTATATACGTATATTGCATTCTGACAGAGATATGTATTAAAGATTTCCATTTCTGGATAAACAACAACTTCCAGTTAACCATTATTTAAGAATAACTCCTAAACAATCAGAGTTACGAAAAACTGTTTCAAACAAAAGTTGTAGTTGAGTATGTATGTGTTATCTATAACTTTTGTATTTGATTATATATTCATACATTAAATTCTGACAGAGATATTTAAGAAACAAAATTTTTAGTGAAACAAAATTAAGTGAAACATTTACAAACATAACTAGAATATTGTAATAATGTTTATATTGATATCCTATCCCATGATTGATGTTTCAAGTTATCCTAGAAATATTGTGAGAATACTTTCAAAGCAAACAACAAAATGATTTTATGTTAACGCTTTTTCTGCATAAACAGCTTTGAGATATTTGCATTTAAATTCAGTGAAAGTTATGGAAGCTAAAATGGACCAATGCTACAAACAGACATGTAATCTCCAATAATATTCTCTCAAATTCAATCAATAATCAACACTTTATGTAGAAAGGCTGTTTGGAATCAACATTTATTAGGAAAAGCAAACTTTATACTTCATATAAATCAAGATATTGTAACTTAGATCCCTATTTCGTCATTTGTGGACTTGACGCACCTCACACTGCACATGCAACCTTCGCTGATCAATGAACATAATCTTCTTAATATAATGAAAAGCTATTTTGTGTTCATTCCTCATCATATATGGATATATGTGTGTATCTATGTGACCATGGATATAGCATTATAAATAAACAAAATGAAAAGTATTGCTCAGTGTATGTGTTCGTTATTTGACTTCTTTCACCTTCAGTTTTAAGTTTTTACGGATATTAAAACCAGAAGTAAGAAGGCGTATCAAGTTTTTATACCACGAATGATTTTGGCACTCAATGAAACTACCTTTTACTTTGAAGAGATGCCAGCTTCACTTAATATTGGCGATAACTATTACTAAGTCACGAGGGCAGACATTTGATCATGTAGGTGTGTATTTATTACATGAGATTTCTTCTCATGGACAGTTAAATGTGGCAGTTTCAAGAGCACAAAATTAAAATTATTTAAAAATCAAAGTAAATGCACAAAGTAGGCTGTTAAAAGAGATTCGTAAACATTTACAAGAAACGTCACGTTAAAGGAACTGTTAAATTAAACACAAATTGAATATAAAGAAAAAATATTAATGTTTGCTGTCCAATATTATACAATAGAAAAATTCTCATAAGTCTTAATAATGTGTTATTATATTAATTCTGATTGAAGCTATTTTAACATAATTATCATATAATATACAAACAAATTAATTTACAATATTTCACTGATGCAAATTAAATTGCAACCGGTTTCACAAATAATTAACTAATAACATAAATAAAAACTATTAAGAAACAATTAACATATAAATAGAAATGAGACAGTATTATTATACGCATAAATTTCTTCTCAAAGAAAATAAAAATTATTTTGATCACATTTTTGGTCGAAGCAAAGAGATATTTGGGGAAAATGAGTCAAAAATTAACTTTAACCAGTGCGCTACATTGATAGTATATACCAACATCAATTATATATGTATAGACGCTTCTCTGGATATACATATATATATATATACGGGATCAAAATTCTTACCGCGTTCCACAAGTGTCATCACCTCTAATTTTTACGTCGCCCTGGCCATAGCGATTAACCACAACTATAATTCATATTTTTACCCTCACTACCGTGGGTTCGATGCCAGAAGGCACCCAAATCCCAATCTTTTCCACAAAAATGAATTGTGGGAATTTTTGGAAATATTTTTGAAGCACTTCCCAGCAAATTAAGGAGTTAAAATTCAAGGAATAGCAGAAGGCCATGCATATCCAATGAAAACATCAAAGGCATCTCCTAAGATTATCCTTGATTCGAACGCTAGGTCACAGCAAATATTCTACATATGAAAGAACGTAATGTTTGTTTTTAGCGTTTGCAAGCTATATTTCATTTACAAAATTACATAGGAGATAATGGACAGAGGGAATCCACACTAGAGATGGACGCTGCGCCAATTACGCCAGCCGCCGACAATATCAGGCATGCTGCCGCCACCGAAGAAATAACTACGGCGCACTGCCACCAATAAAATTTCCGTGGTTTGGATTTAAAAACGAAGTCCCACAGTCAAAAATATTCTGACAAGTAGTTCGAAGAGATACGCATTGAACTGATAGTACACATCTCGGGCTTTCAACGAGGGCGCTGAGTTATACGTGATATCGATACGTGTTACGATTAGGCCGTTTGCACACGTGCTGGCAAAATCGGTGCCGGTGTAGGAGTCGAGGAGCACTCAACAGGCAGGAGTCACTGTACAATGAGTCCCACCAGAAGGTGGCGTTCACTTGACAAGTGTGCCTTGCCTGGGCAGGGTACACTTAACTCAGGCGGCTATCACTTAACGCATAGTTTTACTCACGTATAAGCAGTTTTATAATTTTCGGAAACTTGTTTCTAATTATCAGACATAAGTTTTGAGGGAATTATAAATTATAATATAATATCTTATTAGTAAACAAAGTAATTAATTTTAAATAAATGAAAAATCTATTTACTGTCGGTCTTTGCATTATAGTTCCTTGAGTTTTGAGTTGAATAAAACTTAAACAAGAATGTCCACAGAAAAACAAGTTCTACCAAATTTTAGCTTGATGTATTTCATGAGTAACTATGTAATAGATATTTTTTTAAAATACTTTTGGTACTTTATCGCAGTCAGAAATAAATAAGTTCCCATTATTTTGTGCTCTCAAACAGAGCGCCCAATTTGAAAATGATATCTCATAATATATTAATTTAATTAACACAATATTGCGGTATATATGTTTAATCAAAATTAAAATTTGAATTATATTTCCTTGCCACCTGAAAAAACTGTTACTGATTATGTAAATCTACTTTTTTCAGTAATGAAAGTAGTTACGATTGCAAACTTGGTTTCATTACCAGGCTCTTGGTAGATTATTTCATAATACGCATATATAATAATATATTTCATACGTTATATAATTCATACAATACATTGCATAAGGTGTAACTTCGGAAATGGTTGCTTTCGAATGTTTATAATAGAAAATAGGGATTTAAAATAACACAAATAAAATTCAGTCTTCTCTCAGAATACTATCTCGCTGGATGTTTTTAACGAATGAAGTAAAGCGAAAAGTAGAAGGCAACTAATATTTTGAATGCATTTTCCTTAAACCTCTCGACATTCCCTTCAAAATTTTCAGGATGTATTTACGCAGAATATTTACCAAGAAATTTAAAAGCATCAAAAATATCATAAAAGGAAGCAAATTATCAAGAATAAGAAAGTCTTCGTTTCTGAAATGAGAGTGAGTATTTAAAGAACAAGTACCAACAAATTCGATACGAATGTCCAAATTTTTAATTTTTTTCTTTTCTTATTTTTCTTGTAAATATGATGATAATTAACTATAATTAAATTTCACTGAACAGATTTCAATTACTGTATCTCCATGTGGTATAATATTAAAATTAATTTAGGCTAACTTTCTCTTTCAACGCGTATATTTCTACTACGTGCATCAATCTCTCTTATGAATATGCGGCCGTTTGAGATACGTTGGGCTTTAGTAATGGCAAGTAATGTTTATTAATTATGCATCATAATTTACGTGAATACTTTGATAAAAGCCACCTTGAACTTACATTTAACCCAAAATGTTAACTCCAATAAGAGAATTTTCTTCATAGGGTACAACAGTATTATACTGTATTACCTTCAATTCCTAATAATTGAAGCATCTTTTGATTTATAAAAGAACGTCTAATCCAGAGTTCTAAAACATTATAATCGATTTGAATATCTTAATTAGAACATAGTGTATTCCCGCAACCAGCACTCCCATTGAGAGGAGTTTTTGTAAATGCAGGCTCACTCTCAACGATAAGATAATTTGGTAGAAATAGGCAGGATTAATTCGAAAATTGCAAGTACTAAAGTCCGCACTCGAGAAAAGGATTTTTTTGCCAGGTTTTTTCGATTCTAGCTCATTGTTCTGCGTATTCAAGATAGCTCTACATTGTCTTTATTGGTTTGATATAATTGTAATAATGTACTCTCAGATATTCGAATTATTCGCCTTTTTCTCTGCCGTAAAAAAATGAAGTTTTACTCGCCGCCAGTTAAGCCGTGCCGCCGCCGAAGATTAAGCAGTCAGCGTTCACGCCGTTGGCTTCATTTTCCTCCTACGCCGCCAAAAAATTGTAATGGTGCCCATGTCTAGTCCAAATGATACCGGGAAGGTCCTAAAATAGGAATCCATTATCCTCATCTGAAATGCATAAGGTAATTTAAATAACCTTCTGGGATCGAACCAAGGACGATCAAGGAAATCTAAAACACGTTTTTGAAATGTATCAATGACTCTATCTATATGCCTAATTTCAAGTTTCTATATTATTGGAAAGGGGTTGAAGAGGAAATTGAAAACTTCAACCAAACTCTCGGCACTGAACATGACAAAGAAGCCCACTACTACAAAGTCATTACGGGAGATTTCGATGCTCGTGTAGGTCAGCAGGAAGCTGATGACACATATGGACTGGGCCAGAGAAATGAGCGAGGTCACCGCTTAGTAGAGTTTGCAGAATGTACCAATATTAATATAACAAATAAGTACTTTAAGAAAAATCCTACAAGGAAATGGACGTGGAGAGGTCCCAATGGAAAAAAAATTGAAATAGACTACATATTGGTAAACAGACTCTACACTGTAACCAACTGTGAAGTTTTGAATAACTTCAACACTGGAAGTGACCACAGAATTGTTAGAATTGGCGGAATATCTGAAAGCTGGTGGAACAGAGATTGCTAATGTTTTAGCACAACTATTCAGTAATTGTCTAAAACAAGGAATGATTCCCAAGGAATGGAACCACACAAGGATTGCCCTTCTGCACAAGAAAGGAAGCAAAGAAGATTTGAAGAACTATCGCCCCATTAGCCTCCTTCCTGTTGTCTATAAGACATTCGTGAGGATAATAGCTGAATGTCTTAAGATGACCCTGTCTTCAGCACAGCCTAGAGAACATGCAGGATTCCGGAAAAGCTTCAGCACTATTGACCACATCCACACACTACAGGAAATTATTAACAGAACGAATAAGTACGAGATGGCACTCGTCCTTTGCTTTGTGGATTACAAACAGGCCTTTGACTCGGAAAGTACCTCCTCCACTCTGAAAGCTCTGAAGAATCAAGGAATAGATTCTGATAAAATCCGTCTCTTGTGCAGTGTCTATGAGAATGCCACAGCTTCAGAAATGCTGCATGAAGAGACCGATGAATTCAAAATTGAGAAGGGAGTTAGACAAGGTGACGGTCTATCTCCCATCTTGTTCACAGTCATTTTAGAAGAAGTTTTTAAAACCCTTGATTGGGAAGAGAAGGGCTTAAGAGTAAATAGGGAGCGAATCAGTCACCTCCGTTTTGCAGATGATATAGTTCTCTTTGCAGCTAAAGCAGAAGATCTAACTTCAAGACTTGAAGAGCTAAACACAGCAGGACAGAAGATAGGACTCAGGATAAATCTAACAAAAACAAAGGTAATGTTTAATTCTTTTGCAGTGCAAGAACCAGTCAAACTTCAAGGAAAACCTCTGGATGTTTGCTTGGAATACACATACCTGGGACAACTTGTAACAACAGGAGAGAAAAACAGGATTAATGAAGTAAACAGAAGAGCGAAACTTGGCTGGAGTGTATTTGGTAGGAACTCATACATTCTGAAGTCAAGAATGTCAATGGTTTTGAAGAGGAAGGTCTTCAACCAATGCATTTTCCCTGTCTTGACCTATGGAAGTGAAACTTGGGTGTTAAATGCTGCAATAACCCAGAGACTTCAGACAACACAAAGGAGCATGGAGCGCTGTATGCAGGGAATCACAAGAAGAGACAGGAAACGCAACACTTGGGTGAGACTGATGACTGGAGTTACAGATATAGGAGATGAGGTAAGATCACTAAAATGGAGGTGGGCTGGCCATGTAGCGAGAAGAAATGACAACCGTTGGACATCTGCAGTTCTAAACAGGATACCAAGATATGTGAAGAGACCAAGAAGAAGACCTATGGACAGGTGGAATAGAGACATCATCAAGTACTTAGGTGTAACGTGGCAACGAGAAGCTCACTAAGAGGCGAGGACATTGTGAGATTTGTGAAGGCTCAAAGACTAGCTTGGCAGGGTCATCTGGAAAGAATGAGCAAAGAAAGGCTGCCCAAGAAATTACTACACGGAAGGATGGATGGAAAAAGAAGGAAGAGAAAAAGATGGATTTGGAAGAAGAAATAAAGGCTATGAGGATTGAAAGATGGTGGGAGAACAGGGGAAAATGGAGAGGCGTCTTGAGGGAGGCCGAGACTGGGCTGTAGTGCCAAGGAAGAAGAGAAGTGATTAAATGCTTTGTGTGCAGTGTGTTCTTGTGTGGCTGCAGGACATGGACCCTAAGGAAGAAAGAGAGAAACAGAATAGAGGCGTTCGAAATGTGGGTTTGGACAAAAATGTTAAACATCAAGTGGAAGGACAAAGAAGAAGAGGTACTGAGGAGAGTAAATGAAAAAAGATTCGTCGATTTGATAATGCAAAGGAAGAAGAATTGGATAAGGCATGCAATAAGAAGGAAGTGCTCACTTAAGGATATGCTGTAAGTGGAAGTGAAGAGAGAAATTCATTAAAGAATGAAGAACAGAGCGGAGGATAGGGAAAACTGGAGAAACAACACCCAGGACCTGCACAAACAGACTACCAATGATAAGTTTAACCTGCGTTCCAATATCCACACACACAATACTCGTCACTCTGAACTTATGAATATTCCTCAACATTGACTCAGGAAGACAGAAAATAGCCTAAACTACTCCGCAATTAAAATTCTTTAACCCTTTAAGGACTGACGTTCCCATAAAGGACTGCAGCTGCGTTCTCTAGGTAGCTAAACAATATCTCGAGTATCATAATACGGTCAGGAAATGTTATTTTGTGGGCTAAGAAGTTCCAAAGCTTGGCTGTCAAGGAAAGCTGTATATTGTATATTAGAGAATATTTTGCCACATAAGACATTATTTTTGGTGGAAATAAAATTAAGAATTATTTTAGTTTTAAGTTGTGACAAGAAGACTATAGCAATTATTATGTATTTTTATGAACTAAATCTCGGAAAATCTTAAATTATTTAGAAGAAGCAGCAACAACAAATAATAGCAAATGATTATTGTGTTTGATATTCAAATCCTTGCTGGCATACTGCAAGCAGATCGACAACACTAATTTTATATTGGCATCATATCGGGACGGCCCTCAAAAGAAAAAAAAAAAGGATCGAAAATAATCTTAGAATTTGCTTCAATTTAATGGTCTGGCATCGAATCCGGGTCTTCCTGTTGGATAATTACTATGCAGCACAAAAGAAGATCACCATCTCTAACTATATGCGAAAATTCAAGCTTCAAGCCAATAGGCTGCAACTGCCTCAAACTATGTTCTACTTTTCACGAATGTATATTGCTCTCTGGATTCGAACAAAGGACGATCTTGGAAATCTAAAACATGATTTTGAAATGTATTTATGATCTCTATGAATATGCAGAATTTCAAGTTTGAATATTATTGGGAAAGGGTTCAAAATAATTCTTAAAAATCGGATAAGTTACTGATTGAAGAGACTCCTGGTGTCGAACCCAGGACATATTGGTAGCTGTGAATGCACAGTTAGATTTGTAAGGACTTGATCTTATTTTATGCAAAGACTGAAGTCGATATCATGCCGGGAAGTACCTAAAATTTGTTTCCGTTATCTCTATAAGAAATGCATTGAGCAATGTAAATAGCTCTCTGGGATCGAACCAAGGACCATCAGCGAATATGTAAAATTTGATTATGAAATATATTTATAATGTCTAACCCCATGCCGAATATCAAGTTTCCATGCCATCGGAAAGTGGCCCAAAAAAATCTAAAAAATCGCCACAATACATTTTAAACGGCCGATTTTTGCCCCAACCTAGCATTGAACCATGGACAATATTCGAAAATGTCCTTTTGATTTTCGTTGGATATGCACGGTTTCTAGCGAACCCTCGAATTTCAATTCTCTACTTGTCCGGGAAGTGCCTCAAAAAAATTTTCGAAAATCCCCTCCATGTATCCTTCTGGAGAAAATCGTGACTTTGGGGCCTTCTGGAATCGACCCCAAGACACTGAGGTTCAAAGTCGGCTTTTTTCTGGAGGTAACATGTTATGGCCAATATGTCGTAAAAATTTCAAGGCAGTGGCACTTATGGAGCATGGTTAGAATTTTGATCCCCTATGAATGAATGTATATATAGGTATATCCGGAGAAGCGTCTATATATAATAGATAAGAGAATATTTTGCATCATAAGACATTATTTTTGGTGGAATAAAGTTAAGAATTATTTGTTTTAAGTTGTGACAAGAAGACTATGGATATTATTATGTATTTTTATGAACTAAATCTCAGAAAATCTAAAATTATATAGTAGAAGCGGCAACAACAAATAATAGCAAATGATTATTGTGCTAGATATTCAAATCCTTTCAAATTTTATAAGCTTCACATAAAGATGATAACATTAACATGAAAAAAACAGAATAAATGTAATTAGATCACTATTTAAAGCCAAATTGACTCATTTAAAGATTTCTTCTTAATTTAATTAATATAAGAGCTGTTTTAAATCTTGAAGATGTCTGTGTGAATTAAACTCAAAACTTACACTGTCCAAACAGTTTTTCTTCTTGTAAAAATTCCTGAGATCTTTTGCTTAAAATCATTTGAATGGTTATTTTCAGAAAGAGAAATAGAGGCTGAAGAAATCCCTCCCATGACGGTGATGCCTCCAAAGTAGAGAGTGGCACACACTCACCATATTCACCCTAATTTGAAATCAAAGGTATCAGTTCAAAAATCAAATTAACAAAACTTAACTTTTCTATGAATTTTTCTTTGAGTCAATACTTTTTGGATTTGCGATCTGAGTACACTAGAAAATTCCATGTTAAATTAAGTTCAGATTAAATTGAGATATGAATGCAATTTTCTAAAAAATGCTATTTGAGTCTTTAATATTAAAAAATTACAACCTCTTGAATCACTTATTCATTGTATAGAAATTGAGGATATAGTAGTTTGAGGCTTTTTTGTGATTTTTTAATAGCTGCAAGTGGGCTGCGAAGAATGGAAAAATAATTTAATAATGAAATATTTCTAAATTATTTGGCACAACTTACCAATGCTTCAATGAAAGGCGCTGATAATAAGCAAATTCTTGCGAATGTCATGGATGATAGAGCTAAAATGTGGTGACTCGCCTTTGGAGATGTAAGTTGCAGTATAGTAAGAGCAGTACGATCAGCCATTGCCAATGCAACTAGCACCCACCGATGCCACCAGTTGGCGCTAATTGGCTGTAAGTTTAGAGGGCTCATATCTGTAAAATTGTAAATTGCAGATTACATAGATTTTTCAAAGCTTTCTTACTATTTATTCATATATTTTTATCTACCATATCTATATTATTTTAATTTATATCTACTGTATTGTTTTCATACATTAAAATTTAGCCCTGCAATAAATCTATATATTCAAAATCATGATTTTACAGTATGTATGTATGGTAGAAGCAATTCTTTCATATTGAATTCCTTATCATTCTATTAAAGCAAGAGTAATTTAGGCAAGAAATCACTATCTAATATATAATTCTAATTACCATACAACAAAAACCATGAGCGTATACAACTTGAGCCCCCTATTACCATCATACTCCCTAGTATTTCCCATTTTTGGCTACTTTTATATAAGATAATTATGGCTCCACAAGTAACACCAACTATTTCTGCAATTCCTGAAATAATGTATTTCACTTATTTAATCTTATAAAGCTATCGTTAAGTTGCATGTATAATCAAGATTGAAATATTTATTATCTTTTCAACATTAATTTACAAGAAAAATGTTTCCATGTCCTTTTTTTATTTTTATGTAATATGCGTTAAAAAGTAACAATTTGGACGACTCACAATGAACTTATCTTATGGGTGACATACATAGTGTTGCCCTGTATGATGAAGGACCTATTGTATTTGATCTCTTGTTAATAGCTAGTATTTTGTGAAAATGAACAAAGAGGGTCAAACGATAAAATGAAATGCTTGCAATGGTTTCTTAGAGATTTCCATCACAAAAGCTTCTTTTTGGAATTATACATATACAGTAGAAGTCTGTTATAACAAGAGCTGACAAAAATTGGAAAAGTACTCCTTATAAAGCAAACTCATTATAGGTGATCTCTAATACTAAATACCTCTTGAATCCAAGGGCAACGAGTTTGGCGGAATGGAATTGCAGGGTTTTCAACCTTTGCTTCAGAATTCATATAAAAGTATTTTCACAACAAACATTTATTCATTAATTCATTAACCCGTAACCAAAGTGCATCCTCTAATATAAAATGTGGAAAATGATTGCTCCATAATCGTCAAAAAGTAATGGTATATATTAGATAATCCCAGTTAGTATCAAATAGCTTTCTTGAGATCTTTTTCATTCACACGCTTTGTAAGCAATGACTGTGTCACAAGGGAGGGGGAGAGGTTACCAGTGGTGTAGTGTAACGGGAACTTCATTCCCACACTGGTTTTCCACAGTAAACAAATATCCAATTTGTTGCTAAATATTGATTTGGTATAAAAGACGCAGCATTATTCAGCGAGCTCAGATAAATGCTAATTCTATGCTCTTGCCTATTGTAGGTATTCTAGGAAATCATGTAAATATGACTTTCCTTATAATTTGACAAATATATTTAGTGTTCCCACGTTGGAAAATTTGCCACTACATCACTGGAGGTTACCCTTGGAATGAGAAACAGCTCTGGTTTTATCTCCTATGTTCCCACAAGTTTCTTATTGTCGTGCACCAGCCAGCAGTGAGAATTCAGACGGGGAGTTATCGCTCGAAATGAGAAATCACGTCCGGTTGCGGCCATGTCCCTATGCCCCCACGCCAGCAAGCGAGGCGCTCTACATTTCCCTACCCCTGGCCCCAGACTAGCTCGCCCATTGGCTCCCGCTCGGGCCAGGGCCCGAACATAAGGAGGGCCTCTGGGCCTAAGAGGGCAGAACGGAGGAGGGAGCCCACGGGAAGTGTCGCAGAGAATAAGATTCCTCGGCACTTCCCGCCTCGCCCGGCCTCTCCAGACTCTTGCCCCCTAGAAGGGTCCACCCATGCACCCTCCGCCACTAGGAGGAGCCTGCACTCGGCTCTCAGAGGCCTTCTCCCCGGACACCGGCTTCCCCGGACGCCACCACCAGGAGTGTCGCACCCACGGAGGCCGATAACTGCACTTGGTTCCTAAGTGCCAATTGTAAAAATCACAGAGAAATAAAGAAACATTTCTATCTCAGTTGTTTTGCATCTTCTTTCCTGAGTCTTCCCGCCGATGATCACCCAATCTCGCATGTCGGGGTGGAACGCACCACCACCACCCTCTGTCGACACACCTTAAATTGGGACAATATGATAACAAATCCCATGGCCAATATGATAGGAACTGAAGAATTCCAGCACTGACTACAGGAGTTGTCCCCAAAAAGAAACAAGAAACGAGGGAATAGGATGTATGGAGGGACAAAGGGGAGATTTAAACTTATGAGAAATCTCTAATCAAAGCTCCCTGTTAAATTTTTGCCTCATTATACCGATACTTCAGTGACCACAGTGGCACTCAGTATTCATCACTCACTATAATGCAACTCTCATTAGATGCTATACTCATTATAATAATAACACAATTCTCTGCAACTTGATGCAATCCACTGTAATGCATGTGATTGATATCAATACATGTTATTGATTGCACGTCCATTAAATCAACGGTTCCCTGAAAAATGAATTTAGATTATTAATAATTACATTGAACTCACCTGCAATAACTACATTGATAAATAAATTGTTTCCAAGATTTTTAACATTCACTAATGCAACATAGAAGGTAATTATCGTTGTTGCCCATAGTAGATACAAAGGAATCATTTTCTTTTTGTTTTGACCGTAGAATATTTCCATCAAAGAATTACAGTTTGCTGAATTCTTGTTGTTTCTGTGAATGGCAGTAATAATAAACATTTGTCTGAATTTTACATTGTATTTTAGTCAGGTTAAAGATTTTAATTTGTTGAATTACAATAATTTACACATATATTTGAATTGTGCGAATAGTCTAGAAACTTTGCCATTACATTGTCATCTCCATGTGATTATAATCTGTAAGATTTTTTGTACAGAAGATTTTCGTAGATAACATATTTATTTAATCATATAATTAGATAGCAATAAGGATAGAAAACAAAACCTGTGATCTTATTACAAGATAAACAATTCCACATAATCAAATTTTGCAGAAATGAATACATTTATATTTAATAAAGAAACAGTATAAATAATATTTTTCAATTATTATTGCAGTGCATGAATTTTTCTGATAATAAGAAGAAAATATTCAGCTGCCCTAATTAAAAATGATAATCAATCAAATAAAACAAATATTCTGTTATTTATTCATAATTAAAATTATCTTCTTCCTGATCACTCCAAAAATATTTGTATAATATCTTAATTCTTATAATTTAGTCTAATGATCATCAGTTCATAATGGAGTGAAAAAAGGTGTAACTTACATAGCCTTAGCTGAGGGACCTTGGTTAACCTGAAAGTCTGTGGGTAGATTTGGATTCTGGTTATCAATCATTGGTCTGCAATTAACTTTAGCCATTCTCCTCACAATCCTCTCTGCTTCTGCAATTTTGATATTTTCTAATAACTACCTTGGAGATTCTGGCAGAAAGCTAATTTTCACAAAGCAAAGTTATAACGATGTCTAAAAATGTATATAAATACATATTTTAAATATTATAAATACATATAACTCGTGGCTAAAGACAACTCACATTAAAATAAGAGAGTTGACATGTATAAGAAACTTGGGACAATTATTTGTTAAAATAGGAGTAAATATAAGGTTCTTATAAAACAGACAGAGAGAGAAGAATTTATTCTAACCAATCATACTTATCAGAGTACAGCTATTGGGGAAAATAAATAAACCAGTCTGAGGGTAAAGATAGAAAAAAATTAATCTATCATATCATTTATCAATTATAGAACATATAATAAGATGAAATTCAGAAGAAAACTTATTGACATATAGACAAATTATGAGAAACCAGCAACTATAAAAAAGGAATGACAATGAAGGACAGAACAGAGATAAATATTATGAACAAGTATGTATAAAGTAAGTCATAAGGCATGCCTCTAACAATGATCAATTTGCTATTGGAAACCTCTTATACATTCAGGAAATTAACTTGTTAACAATTTTAATGGATTTGGAAGTCTTTCAACTTTGCTCTGTCATTTTTCAATAATTTATGATTGTCATATCTTGGTCAATTCAAATTACATGGAATACAAAATTCCCTTTTGCTAGTGAATACCTCAGTAAGTTTAAATTTACTCAAATGAGAGCTTATGGAGAATTACAGCCGTAAAAATACGTAGACAGGGTCATAAATTGAAGTAAAGTAGAAGTCTGCTATAACGAGTATAGCATATAATGAGAGTTTCGTGATAGTGAGTGATTTTTTGGCTGTTGTCCATCTCACAGCAAAAATGATGAGGAATTACATCCATTATAACAGGTAGATATTTCTAATGTATTGGTATGGTTTAAGATTACAATCTTTCACAGTCTGCATTAGCACATGGCATCCATACTGTTTTGAGAGCAGCCTTTGCAAATTCAGAAATGCTTCACCGAAATGCCTTCCAAAATTACAACAATATCCACTTGTCCTTCTTCTGTTAGCTGTTTTTTAACCAAAGTCTGTAATTCTTTGAACCCTTGGAGTAATACATTCTCATCCATTTTTGAGAACAAAAACAGTTTTTTTAACTTTTGAACATAATTGCTTAGTAACATCAACACACACAATTTCACAAGGATCAAAAACATTCACTCCTTTATAAAAGTCTTTAGCTGGGGCACTTGATATTAATGAAACCAGCTTTGTGTATGCATGGGATGCTGCATTCACTAATACTGCATTTACCTTGGCTGTAATGAGAACATTTCCATAGGACTCCAGCATATCTTTTGTTTTTTTACCTAAATTACCACCTGCAGCTATTTGTAAGGAATGTTCAATTTTCCTAAGGTTACCATGAAGTGTGTGGCTGCAAGGGTAGTATGATCCCTCTAATGTTTTGATTAAATCCACTATGTCTCTACCAACTTCCACAACAAATTTTGCCTCTGCTTGAACAGTTAGTAGGAGTTCTTCACTTGCATTTATGATGTAGTCAATAGCAGCATTGCTGACACTACGCATTTCATCTGTTTTCATAAATTCCACTACGTCATGCAAATGATCACCTCTGTAAAACACAAACTCAAACCATGATGACCATCTAGTTAAAACTGGTAGTGGAAAAAGAGAAACACTTTTACCAGAATATTGATCATCAAGATATTTTCTGAACAGATGTTTCCTTTTGCGAGTATTCAGAAATGCAGATTTTATTTTAGAAATAGCATTTTGTAGCTGTGGCAATTGCTTTCCAAGCACATTTATCACTAAATTTAGCTTGTGCGCCCAACATTGAATGATAAGAACATCATCGGAAAGAATGCTTTTCAAAGTATGGAAGCAATTAACCATATATCTAGCAGAGTCTGACACCAAGGCATTATCAAACTTGATGTCATATTTTTTCAATGTTTCTAACATAGACCTTGAGCATGTTTTTTCACAAGCAGATTCCAGAGTATGAACATCTCTAATGACTATTTCAACTCTACCAGCACCTTCAATAATTTTAAATAAGATGACAAAAATGCATTGACCCCTTTTGTCTGAAGTTTCATCACAAAACAGAGCTAACAAGGAGACTACACAGTGTCGGCGCCGATTTCTTTGATGAAAATCGGTCAGTTGATAGATCTCGAGTTAAGAATAAATAACTACCCCACATGTAGGCGTTTATGAGTGATAGTTTCCCTGAAAATAGACTTTAAAAATTCAGCTAAGGTTACATTTTTATCATAAACTTAAAGATAACCCTAGTTGATAGCGTGGAATTCGGTGTAGCGGTACCGTGTCTCTGCATTATTTTGGCCCGGGTTCGATCCCGACATTGAGAAAATATTTTTTTCATTTTTTCTCTGCTAATTTTCATCCTTATATTCATCCATCCCTCTTTTTTTCTATTTGTGACTTTCTTACGCTTTTTCCAAAACTTTGGGAATTTTTATGTAAGCTATTTTTCTCCCCTGCGAGGCTCTCGTTTCATCAATTACGTACAGATACTTCAGTCCTATGCTTGTGGGCACTAAATTCATAACGTCTGAAATTTGAAAAATTACAATACAAGCAAGAAAACGTGCCGAAGACATTTCCACATCCGGTAAATTCTACGGTCTAACGGTAGTTTGCAGGCAAATTTTATGGCACTACCTGCTATCACCAATAGCTGCTGCTGCAGATGCTTTCTCCTCGACGGCTCGGTAAGGAAAAGAAGGCATGAGGGATCTCGTTTAAAAAAAATATTTAAAAGTAAATTAATTTTACATCTTTCAATTCATAATTAAGTTTTTTTTATTTTTCACACTCGTTTGGATGGTAAACGTCTACAAAACATCGAAAACAATAATATTTTCTACACCAAGAGCACATCGCAAAGGATATTTCACTACATTTACAAATTGTTTTAATAATATCATCAGGGAAAATTATTTGCTTTACGTTCAAGAAGACTTTTCGTTCACTTGTTAGTTTCGAAGCATACCATGCATATTTCCGCATCGGTTTGAAAATTGGAGCCGATAGCTGATGCTGTATTAATGAATGCATTTTAATTATTTCCATCCTACTCGTACAGTCACGTCTGTTTTGCAATAGAAATGACGCATTTTGAATTCGCGAAATAAAAATCTTCACTTGCCTATAGAAATAAACGTCGCAAGGTTGACACATTGACGTACATTTCGGTGGTATTACTTTTACCATGCAAGTCGGTTCCTTTTCTTTATTTATGAAATGTTCATCATACAGTGCCGGATTCGTCTGTCCACTCCAAGAATCGATGAGAAGCAAAAATTTATTATTTTTTACGAATGGTCGTAAAACTTCTTCAAGGTACTTCTCATAGGTGTTCGTTAGAAGCTTTCCAGATTTCGCGCACGACACAAATATATTTTTATACTGACTCGTCGCTTCCTCTACATCCCGAGACACTCTGGGCCCAAACACACCTGACACTTCTTGAAGGCAAAGGAAACCCTTTGGCAATAACTCACCCGAGTAGGTCATGCTATACTGCGTGGTGTAAGAATGCGTCAATTTGTTCATTTGTCGTATGCCCACCTCCGTTAATTTTTCACCGCGATGAGTAAGAGTACGTTTTACATCCACTCTATACTGACAACCGGTTTGGTCCGTATTTATAACATATAATGGATCGAATTGAAGAATCAGTTTCCTACACTGCTCCTGGAACATAATCGCTGATTTTAAAATATCTTCAGCTTGAACCCGATCACTTTTACTGACATATCTATTCACTTTCCTTTGCCTAATCTTAAACTTGCTCTTGAATTTATTAGCCCACGACACTGATGCTTCAAATTTAAAACTGTCATCGAGAAACTGAAATGATCCAGCCATCGCCCACTTCTGAAGCATTCTGGTGGTAACAAACTCTCTGTTAGCTCGTGCCTCGCAGAAACGGTCATATGTCCATCTTTCGATCATTTCCCATTTGTCCTTCTTCGTTCCGCCAGCTTCAATATCCTTCTGCCATACAGCAATATTTGAAATCTTTTTTATCCGTCGCGTTACACAGGCCTCGGAGTGATTTCACGGACCAGGTTGGATGCATTTTTGCCATTGTAACGGCTTTAATTTTAATGTCGATGGGAATCCTTGCTCTCTTCACCGGTGAAGGATTATAGCCTACACCACTGGAACTTGAAGTCTTGCCGCAGGACTCGTCTTCCTCTGTCGTAGCGGATGCTTCCGAATATGATCCTTCCGTCGCATCCAACTCGTTCTCTCCAATAAGGTCATCATCAGCGTCCAAAAACATTTCGTCCATCATTGTCAAGATTCTTTCGAAAATTTCCCGTCCAACGGGAAATTCAAATTTCAGACGTTATGAATTTAGTACGATACGATTTTTAAAGTGATTCGATTCATGAAAAGCGATTCGAATCGATTTCGCTGAATCGATTCTCTGCTCCGAATCGCCCACCTCTACTTCCGACTCGGTACCTTCTAATTTTCGGAGTCATTATCTGCATCACCCAGAATTAAAAGACTTCGTAAATCTCCAACTTATTCTCTGCTTTTCTTTTTGGGAAGTTCATGTTCACTGGAAATGATGGGTTCGGATGTTAACAGAAGCCTTCGGAATAAGTCATCATTAGCTGCCATTCTGGAATGTTTCTCCCTGAATAGACGAACGTCTCTATTCCTCGCCTCCAAAGCCTCTTCCGAAAGCTGACCGATTGGAATTATAGCATCTTTTGCTATAGCTGCTCCATGAACCAAAATCTTATGGACGGTTGGTGGCATATAATACCAACTATAAAGCCGTACATAAAGTCTTGCGGTGATATTGCAATAATTTTCACATTCCAAATAATTTATTGAGTAGCCACTTGAAAGCGCTTTCAGAATCACAGAAAAACGTAGAATCAGCTCCTCCTCAATCCCTGAATGGAAACTATGTTCAATAATATTATGATATACAATGAAACTGCTTGAGTGTAATTCAATTGTAATTATATCTGATTAACCAGATTGTTGGCCGTCCTTTTAATTGAAAGGAAATCGACTTGCCCATCATACTTTGTAATCGTTCGATTTTTCACGTATGTCTTCATACTTATTAAGCAACAGATTAAACGGTCGGCTAAAGAAAAGCGTGTGCGGAGGCTCTGTGTTCGTGTTTTCAACTCATCACCGAAATAAGATGCCGACAGACAATTGTTGAAATTTTAAATATATAAGTGGTGGAAGCAGTAGAAAAGTGTCCTTGCATGTATGATTATGATGTTATTATGATGTTACGAGTAAAATGTAGCTAGCATACTGCAAGCAGATCGACAACACTAATTTCATATCGGCATCATGTCGGGACGGTCCTCAACAAAAAAAAAGGAGTGAAAATATTCTGAAAATTCGCTGCATTTTAATCATCTGGCATCGAACCCCGGTCTTTCTGGTAAATTTACTATGCAGCACAACAGAAGATCACCATCTATAACTATATGCGAAAATTTAAGCAGAAATATTGGCTGCAACTGCCTCAAACGACGTCCTACTTTTTACATATATTCCTTATGTGAGAAATTTTAATGTGCTCTGGCATCGAACCCAGGAACAGCATTGTCGTATCCAATTTTTTTTCTTAAGCCGAGTCGAAATATACATCTTCTATCTAAGCAAGAACTCCCTATTATTTCGATAAGTACAACAAAATAAATAATGAAAACTAACTCAATATATTATAAATGGGGGATATATATACCGTCTGGCTTCGAACCCGGGTCTTTCTAGTAATACTTTCTATGCAGCATTAAAGGCGATCACCACCTTTAACCATGTGTGAAAATTCAAGAAAAAATATTGGGTACAACTGCTTCAAAGGACGTCCTACTTTTCCCTTATATTCCTTATGAGAGAAATATTAATGTGCTCTGGCATCGAACCCAGGAACAGCACGGTCTTATCTAATTTTTTTTCTAAAACAGTTTCTTACCAAAGATCTTCTAGCCAAGCGCAAACTTCCTATGATTTCGATAAAGCGTCTATATATAATAGATGTGAATTTAAAATAGAAATAGGCGCTATTCCTCTCACGCCATACCAAGTTCAGGAACGAAATGCACTGTGGATCTGAGTCTCGCCGCGCGACCTAAAAGTCGCTACAAATTGCAAAAACACAAAAAACGCAGCAATGTCATACTTTAATTTAATTCAAAAACATCACACCATCACCCGATGCTAATATTTTGACGTCGGGAAGCGTCGATATAAACGATTTAGGAAATTGAATCAGAAAATGTATTGTATTTTGCAACGTAAGCTTAGAATGCATATTTAGGGTTTAAATAAATTTTATTATATCATTAAAATTGTATTCTCTTATTCTTATAGCTTTGAATTAAATTTTTATATACTTATCCTTACAAATTAACGCTCAAAAGAGTCTTCATTGCGATGCACATTTCAGGCATGGAAGCGAGAAAAAGTATCGCTAGCTGTCACCTGCTATATTTTGCTAACTTTGACTGCTTGCTGATTCCAAAATAAGAACTTGAGAGATTCAAATAATAGTGGATTTGACAGTCCTCAGCAAGTACAATAATTATATAGCTACAAAAAAATCCTGGAAAAAAGTCGTAAAATTGAGTTTTGACCAGCTTTTTTTGATTTCCGACCACTGTGAGACGTTGTTAACTATTATCAACACCGAAGACGACGAAGAGAGCTTTGGGTTCACCATTATTTCAGCAAGAATGCGAAAGAATGCGAAAAACATCACGTGCAACTGAAGTCTGCAACGCAACTGCAGCCGCGGGCCCACGGTTGTATATGACTGGTTTCAGACTGTTTTGAGATCGTCAAAAACCAGTCGCGTCGTGTGCGCCTCTTTACTCCAATACATTGCCAAGGTCACAAAACAGTTGCGCGCGCAACTGGTTTGCAACTGTAGTTGCAGAACAGTCGCACTGTGTGCGCTGGGCCTTTGAGTGCGATGACTGATATTTAATAGATCAATTTCTGCGATGAAATTCTATCTCGGCTATTGCTACTGATGGGAGTGTTTGTCCAATTTATATCTGGTAAATTAAAATACCCTCCTACAAATACATATGCGTTGGGTTAACTCTCCCGTACAAATCACATCCACTGTACACAGATCCTGCTTTTAACGATGGTCCTACCCACCACGTTGTTTCGCCGAAACTACGCGGGCTGCTGCCGCAAGCGCAACATCCTCCACACTCACCATTTAAATTCCTCTCCACTTCTTTGTGTCGTCAAGAAAATTCGCAGAAAACTAGAGCGCATTAGTATTTTGTCTGCAACAAAATGTCGTAGATAAATGACGTCGACAAAAAAAGTTGCATACAAATATCTGCAACATCCAGTGCAATCCTGGCTTAAGAAAGGCCGTGCGTCAAAACCAGATGATTATAGGCCTATTTTATTGAATTAAATGCTTTGCAAAATAATGGAACATATTATATCGAGATCTATCGCTTTCTTTCCGAAAAGGGAGAAATCAGTCAGAGCCAGAACGGATTCCGTAAAGGTAGGTCTTGTGAGACCCAGTTAGCGCTTTTTATGAATGACGTATCTAAAGCAGCAGACGGCGGTGTTAGATCAGACGCAGTTCTCCTAGATTTCAGGAAAGCTTTCGACATAGTATCTCACGAAACGCTTATCCAAAAGCTGAGTGCGTACGCGATCGACGAAAAAGTTATCAGATGGACCAAATCTTTTCTAGAAAACAGATCTCAGCGAGTTGCGTTCGACGGAATTTTATCCGACGAAATAAGCATCTCATCAGGGAAGTGTTTTTGGTCAGATTTTATTTCTTAATTACATTAACGAGCTACGAGCTCGATAACGTAAAGAGTAAGGTTAGATTATTTGCCGATGATATCCTCATATACAGAGAGATTTTGACAGAAAACGATTGTAATGTACTTCAAAACGACCTGGACGTAATATCAGGATGGAGTAACGATTAGCAGCTGGATATAAATATAAATAAATGCGTTGCCATGAGTTTTACGCGCTCCACAAATATTATTTCCGCACCGTACCAAATCTCAGGGCATCCATTAGAGTTAGTGCACGACAACAAATACCTAAGAGTCACGCTTAGCAGGAACTTATCTCTTAAAGATCGTATAAGAGATGCAATAGGAAAAGCGAATAGAATGCAAAGATGAACTACGTTGAGAGGAAAGAGAGTCAAAGAAATAGCTTCTCTTATTCGTCCAGAATACTGCTGTGCGGTTTGGGAGGACGTAGCCTCAGATTTAGAGATGGTCCAGCGTAGATTCGTTTGCGGGGATTTCAGGTTTGATAGCAGCGTTACGTTCAGAATTTGCAGACGAAGTAAGTGAAATGTTAGTGCCAGTAAGGAGCGATCTCCGAGAGGCATCGACGAAGCGTTATAGGGAAGTAATCGCAGGGACGGGTAATTAATTTTGGTCGTTTTTTCCCCAGGCTATTAGAGATTCTAATAGGGATGAATGAATAAGGCTGGGTGGCCAATGAATGCGAAGCGGCGCTGAATTTAGTATGATAAAGTGACACGGAGCGAAGCGTAGCTAAGTTTAGTATCTGAGGGTCGGCAATTGGATTAGAAGCTGAGCGAAGCGATTTGTTTGTAAATAAACAAGATGGCGTAAGATCTAGCCTTTTGTTGCGGTCTGAGAATTTAATTCTCTGATATTACGGTTAAATCACGGAATTTCCTTAAGTGACGGATTCTGTTATAATAATTACGCTGGCACACTTTTATTAAGAAATTATTTACAGCCATTGGACACGTTTATCTATTTCGCTAATAGCATATAATTTTCCTATCGTTCGTACAACACTCGAGTACACTTTTCATTTTGTAATGATGGAACTGATAGTATAAATAGTTCTTAGTCTCATATCAATACATGGATAAATGTTTCTATAACGAGCATCACGAAAATTAATCAGTTTACTACGTAAGCATGGCAATTAAAATATTTTCTTCACTCTTCATCCAACGTTTAACTTTTGCTGACGAGTAAATATCTCGGAGAGGAGCACAAGCCATTTCTTTAAACCTGCTTCAAATCGTCGTATTCTTATTCTTTTTAAGGGTGCATAAATGATTATACTACTGCTATTTCTTTTGTAATGCTATGGTTTTTAAGCTGGTGTTCCTCTCCGAGACAATTTCCTGCTGACGATGTCACAGCATTAGTTTTTTATTTTCTAAAACTGACCTGCGTTCAGTGATTAAATTTACGAGAATTTTTTTTTCTGCTGTAGTGAACCTATCGGACGACATTTTCACAATGATTGCGTTCCGCTAAGATGAGTGAATATCTTAAATTGGGACTTAATTCAAGTGTAACGACATTGGAAGTAATTTAATTAAGTGGTCCGATCACAATTATCACAGATTGACAAAGTGATTACTTTTTGTGAAATGGAATCGGTCATCAATAATTACATTACGTTTCTGAAAGAAAGTTATAATTGGAAATTAATCACACCTTTCAAGCTTATGAATGTAAATCTTTCACAAACTGATAACCATTCAGATACTGCCGAGGGAAGAAGCGAGAGGCTTAATTAAAAAAAGATTTTTTTAATCAGATGAAAAGCTATCAAAAAACACGTGCAAAATCCCAGCTCTGAATTCGAAGTATTTCTTAAGATATCGCTGTGAACGAACGGGCGCGTCGAGCATGGATGGATACCCGCGCGGGCCTTTTTTTGCTTCGGTGAATCTCGTTTTCCTAGGAATTGTTATTACTTCCCTTATCTTTTGAAAGATAAGGGGAAATATATCTTATGCATCTTATTTGGTCGTCCAAGAGGCAGGAGCCGGAATTCAGATTTTAGTGCTGCTTTGATTCTTGTCGCGTCAATATATATCCGAAACGAATGAGAAATGCTCCTGAGCACTCTTCACGGCCGCGAAAAGGAAATTTCTGCTGTAATCAATGTACACTCCTGGCCAAAATTAACGCAGCACCTCACTAGCGATCGTTACGACTGGTGCTGCGTTAATTTTGGCCAGGACTGTAGCACAGAAAATAGCGATAAGCTAGGAGAAAGCAGCACCACGAGAAAATTGAGTAGTTCGAGCGTGAACGATGTTTTAGTGAGTTTATCTAACCGTTATCGAATTCCTCTCTGTGTTTGGTGCGATTTCCGAGTTCGTGATATGTAAAGTATGCAGAATGAATCTGCAATTCGCACAAAGTGCACATCGAGGCTTAGGATTTAAAATTGTTGCTACGTGTATGTGCGCTTAGAGAGCGGGTCCGCTTATGAGCAAAGCAAACGAAATAAATCGTAAATTAATGTTCGTCATGCTTTCACTCGGGATAGAACGAGAAGGTCAACAACAGATGAGACAATCGATTGAAAAAAAAACAATCTATTGGATTCGATTGTTTTGGCATTATTTCGATTGTTTTCATTCCCGTATCAGATGTACATACACACACGTATATATGATATCTATATTAATATTTCATCAGTATCGCATATCTCTACCATATTTCCAATAAATGGAATCACGTTACGAGCCACTTCTATCCTCTCCTCTTCAACGCTTATCAATTAAACGAGTGAAAAATCGAATAAACCGAGAAAATTTATTCGATTGTTTTTAGGGAGTGAAAAAGCTCAATCTCTCCCATCCCACCATCTGCCTTCCCAAACTATCCCTCCCCACCCTCTCCCTCCCCACCCTCTCCCTTCCCACCCTCTCCCTCCCCACCCTCTCCCTCCCCACCCTCTCCCTTCCCACCCTCTCCCTCCCCACCCTCTCCCTCCCCACCCTCTCCCTTCCCACCCTCTCCCTCCCCACCCTCTCCCCTTCCCACCCTCTCCCTTCCCACCCTCTCCCCTCCCACCCTCTCCCTTCCCACCCTCTCCCTTCCCACCCTCTCCCCTCCCACCCTCTCCCTCCCCACCCTCTCCCTCCCCACCCTCTCCCTCCCCACCCTCTCCCTTCCCACCCTCTCCCTCCCCACCCTCTTCCCTTCCCACCCTCTCCCTTCCCACCCTCTCCCTCCCACCCTCTCCCTCCCCACCCTCTCCCTCCCCACCCTCTCCCTTCCCACCCTCTCCCTTCCCACCCTCTCCCCTCCCACCCTCTCCCTCCCCACCCTCTCCCTCCCCACCCTCTCCCTTCCCACCCTCTCCCCTCCCACCCTCTCCCTCCCCATCCTCTCCCTCCCCACCCTCTCCCTCCCACCCTCTCCCTTCCCACCCTCTCCCTTCCCACCCTCTCCCCTCCCACCCTCTCCCTCCCCTACCTCTCCCTCCCAACCCACTCCCTCCACACCCTCTCCCTTCCCACCCTCTCCCTCCCCACCCTCTCCCCTCCCACCCTCTCCCTCCCCACCCTCTCCCCTCCCACCCTCTCCCTCCCCACCCTCTCCCTTCCCACCCTCTCCCTTCCCACCCTCTCCCCTCCCACCCTCTCCCTCCCCACCCTCTCCCTTCCCTACCTCTCCCTCCCCACCCTCTCCCTCCCCACACTCTCCCTTCCCACCCTCTCCCTTCCCACCCTCTCCCTCCCCACCCTCTCCCTTCCCACCCTCTCCCTTCCCACCCTCTCCCTCCCCACCCTCTCCCTTCCCACCCTCTCCCTCCCCACCCTCTCCCCTCCCACCCTCTCCCTTCCCACCCTCTCCCTCCCCACCCTCTCCCTTCCCGCCCTCTCCCCTCCCACCCTCTCCCTCCCCACCCTCTCCCCTTCCCACCCTTTCCCTCCCCACCTTCTCCCTTCCCACCCTCTCCCTCCCCACCCTCTCCCTCCCCACCCTCTCCCTTCCCACCCTCTCCCTCCCCACCCTCTCCCCTCCCACCCTCTCCCTCCCCACCCTCTCCCTTCCCACCCTCTCCCCTCCAACCCTCTCCCTCCCCACCCTCTCCCTTCCCACCCTCTCCCTCCCCACCCTCTCCCTCCCCACCCTCTCCCTTCCCACCCTCTCCCTTCCCACCCTCTCCCTTCCCAACCCAATTTTTTCATACCATCCCTCCCCTCACGTACCCCTCATTCCTCTCATCCCTGTCATCCCTCTTTTAATCAACCTCCTCCCTCCTCTACCTTCTCTCCCACTTCCCCATGAGATTTATTCAGAGGTTAAGTATCAGCAATACAATTAAAAGGTACAGAATATATAACATATACACATCCTTCCTTTCATTTCTTTAGAAATCTATACATTCAGCAATAGTTAATTATTTTCATTGGGCAACGTCATTTATACATTCGTTTTATATGCATTTCAAGTAATGGAAAACTATCAAGTTCTGCCCTTACAGTGCTTTATTATACATGATTGAAAATATATTTTATCTTTTATGATTGAAAAAACGCAGAATAGATAAACAAAACAATAACTATCTAAAATATTTTTAACCTTCAATCACCAGCAGTAACATGAAAATAAAAAGTTGAGAAAGCTTCAAAAAGTATACATAGATAAAAGATTCATGGAATTGTTCTATTGACTGTTCATTAAATAGTTTAGATGTAATTATATGATTGAAATCTGCACTGCACGTGAAACTAAGGTTCACTTCAAAAGTCACGGATATAATTTCACAAGGTAGTTTTTTTTAGTTCCTTCAAGGCCCTGAGATTTGTCCCGATGCCATCCAACGACTGAAGCAACAAAATTCCATCAGCGTCGATTCAATTTGTACTCATCGTATTCTGTGTAACTTCCATGGACCGAGCATCTCTCCGCAGCATCTCAACAACGCTATCTCACCCTTCCATGATGTAGAAAAGCTCCAAGCGTATTTCTGAAGGATAATTTAAAAATGATTACTAAAAAATAATCTGAACAACCGAAACACTATGTTAATTAAAAGAACGCCCTAACTACCATACTTGTGCTAAGAGTAGTCTTGATATCAAATTGTAATTTTACTCATTCGCAATTCCATGTTTGAGAACAGTTCGGAGCGTATTACTGATGAATAAATATAAAAATAATTATAAAAACATTATCTGAATATCATTCCCCAGTGATTCGAAAGAAAAACATAAGGAAACAGATAATTAAATAGCAATTCGAAAACAATACACCTGTGTTAATCCAGAAATACTATTCTAATAGTAATATTAACGCTCATAATGACGTAGGTAACTTTGTTCGAACATTTATTTGAGTGAGAAGACTATTTCAGCGTATACATTACTTAGTAAGTCATTACTTTAGTAGTATATATAAATATATACCTTATTGTACATTTTATTCAAATTAAACTCAAATTTTTCTATTTTCCATTCGCTATCCTTTTCGCTTTTCTACGATAGACCATAAGATTTTTTAACGTCTCGGACCAATGAGCAATATCGGAAAAAATAATGTAACTTAACCAGCGGGTAATTTTACCACTCCATAACGTTGTAGTACTTGTAATATTGTTGAAAGAGATTTGACTGCTTAGGTTATATCGAACCAGGGACCGCTTTCACCATAGGAAAACTCGCTGTCCACTTGAATATCTGGGAGCCTCGCCCCCCTCCATTGAAGGACCAGGTCCCGTGGAATTCTTTTGAATCTCAATAATCCCGCTTTTTTATTCAACATTCTGAAAATATCATGAAAATAATTAAACTATTTGGGGCAATCGCAAGATGTCGCTTGATAATTCTTGGATGAATGCCCTGTGGAAATCACTCCACTAAACCGAAATAAATCATATGGAAGTGAGTGAATTCACTTCCTCGGAACTTGAGAAAGAAAGAAGCCCAATTTAATTTAGTAGTTACAGAGAATATTGTTCTAAGAAATATAACCTGATAAATATCTACCAAAAACACTACAGCCTGCTCATGTATTGCTAATTTGAAATCTCCATTTGAATCCAATGAAAAGTTTAAAGCGAAATAGAAAATTATTGGTAAATGAATACGCAAGATGCTTAGAATTACAAGTATTTATCAATTCAAATTCTAATAATTTTCAGGACTTCCGTTATAAGAAGAGTAGAAAGTATTTACTGAAGTCATAAGAATATATTATGAATGGTCATATCCGAAATTCAACTCCGGCAGTTCAGTTGAAGACAAAACGCTGTGATAGCAAACATCTTAAGCTAAAGTTGGTTTAAATATTAAGTATTCGTAACTGATAGAAACTCAGGATTTTAGAGTGAAGATAAAAATGTACCTTTTTAGAGAGAATCAGTATGTACCTATTTTTTAAGAATAATACGCAAGCTAAATTTGAATCTAATATTGATAGAAAGGTATACAGAAAGAAATCATTTCAAAGATAACTAATTGAAAATAAAAAAAGTTAATATTCAAACATAAACCCCATTGATATGACATCAGCTATTGATTTCCATTGCTAATACCGAAATAATTTCATAAAACATTATGTAAGGTTTTCTATTCGTCTGTTTTTATTATTAATAAATTATTGTGAGAAATCTAACACGATTTCTTGTGAAAAAACTTCCACTCCAATGTCTGGAGGGTGGATTCATGAAAACTAAGGACAAATGGAATCTGAATCATAGAAATTCGTTTTACTGTAATTCAATCTTAAAGAAAGAGAAAGATAACTTCGACACGAGAAATAACTGACTAAACTGTCAATGTCACAGCTAAAACACCTTAAATTCTAACTCGTACAATTTGTTTATCATAAGAATCTAAGTAATTTTATTTGTCCTCAAATGCAAAAATAAACCATTAGAACTCAATCTAGAGTAATTCATGATGATGAACTGAATTACCAAATAAAGGAGAACCCAGACGAAATCCACGAAACTCTTGACGTCAGGATATATCCACTAATTTAATGACTATACACTTCTCTAATAAAATTAATCAAACATAAGGATGATATTTCTCGACGTTTATACGCTTATGCTTGTTTATGCTATAGTCTACGTGATACTATGTAATGTACTTTAAATATCCTTGGTTCGTCAGAGGTAGGTAATAGATCGCCTTGAACAATGAAAACAAAAGCGAAAGAAACCAAGGTCGTTGAAGCAAAACACCGAGATAAACGAAACTCTTCACAAAATATTATTCGCTAATTTTGTAAAGAATTTTACCGAAAAATGAACGGAAAGGGAAAGCTAAAACATCCTTTTGTACGTTTGCAAGTAACTCTCACTTCTCTTTACAGAGATTTAGAACGAGGCGGGAAAGCGGAAGTTCATGCTAATGACTCACGAATTAAGCAAGAAGCCAAATCGAAAAATATCATGGCTCCCGAAATGATGTGCTCAACTATGTCTAGTTCAGTGATAGCGCAATATCTACGTCTGCCGATGAATATCATCCTAAAATTTTATCTAAACTTCGGGTTAATAACTTACATCGATATTTCTCATAGAAAAATGCTTCGGCTGTTGTTACTTTACGCTGTTACATTTTATTTTTATAGATATTAAGAGTAAACGCGAAATGGTATGCCTTTATTAGTGACTTATGGAGAAATGCACCTTATTTAAATCTAGTAGGTAGGAAAGGAAAAGAAAAAGATTTGAAAGAGATGCCAAGAATTGTGAAGTTCTGCTGCTCCAATAGAGATAAATCCCCGATAAAAATCTATATCTTTCTCTATGCGAAGGGCTTTTCATATCCTTGCGCATGACAGAGCGCAATTTATTTTTATATAATGTCAGCAGTCACTGTCATTCGAGCTCCTTGTCCGCAAAATACGAAAGAGCGAATCATGAGAAATTAAGAGGTTAGGATACCGGATTAATCTTTGAAACGCGTAAGCGAAAGCTTAAGAAACGATTGAGTTGCTTAGAATTGCCTCAACGACGAAAGGAAGCACTGAAAGGTGAATAAATTGCCTAGGCTCTTCCATAATTCTATTACATTCCAATCGTTGCTTGGACATACATTTTGTATGTTAGTTAGGATTTAAGCGTAGCTCGAACCTTATATATTATACAAATACGGAATCTACACACGAAATTCCGCGACAAAAACTTCAATGAAATGCCGGAAATCTTAGCTCAAAAAGCAGTTATTTTTTTAAAGCAAGATCGCCATCAAGATTCAAATAAGATTTAGTCGATCAACTTACCATTAAAAGGAAATCCTCGGTGACGACCACGAACATCTTCAGGTCTTCAAACTTCGTTCTTTCTTTTTTAAAGGAAAATTCGTTTAAGGAATATTAGTTATTACAAAAAGAAATGGAAATGCTTTGAAATGTTACTTACTTTTACCAGTTTCCAAATCCAACGGAAGTCACAAAATTTAAATTTTAACGGAAATTTTAAAACAATTGACATAACTTCCACACCAGACGGGGTCCAAGCAACAACTGAGGAAATTTCCATCAGGACAACGGCTGAACAAGAGAGCTGAAATCTGATTGGTCGAATTAGGATAATCCGTCACTGTCCCCCCCCCCACAACTCAAATAAAAAATTGTCATTACTAATAATTATAATTAAATTGGTATTCAATTTTATAAAGTACCTTCTTTATTTTAATTAAAAATTGTTTAGAATATTATTTTTCGTTAATAAAAGTATTTATTTATATTTCGAGTTAATTTTGTCGTTTCCTCCAATGGGAATGCTCGTAACATCGTAGTTTTTTACTGTCTAATTATAAGATTAGAAATTATAATATTTCTACTTTTTTACCATGATTACTAAAAATCATTTAATATTTTTAAAAATATCAATATAATTAATTACTATTCGTCGGCCATAACGAAAGAATGTATTTAGCGCATCAATTCACTTCGTGGATTTATATCAGAAAGAATTTTTAAGATATCTTCTCGAACACATTTAAATTGATCGAAAACAATGTATTTATTCAGAAATAGCTACTCATGAAGAAAAAACGAGTGCATTACATGATTCTGGAGAATTAAAATCGCTTCGGCTTGAGAAAATCTACATCACCTCCTCCTAAAATAAAAAGGAGACGGACTGCTAAAGAATGCAATCGTGAGTTGTATGTTAGAGAAATTTGTAAAGACAACAGAATGTTAGAAGAACACAGATTTATATCCTTTACTACACGTTTAATATAGCACCTCGACTCCTACGTAGACCTTGTATCCGTCTTGGAGGAAGAGCAGAATTTTTAAAAGCATTTCTACCACATTCCGTTTCGACCACAAGGTCGAAGGTCTCAATTCTTTAAGAACCTCTCTTTTTGATGCCTTAAATATGCTTCGTAAATCCACAAGAATACGTAGCAATCACTTCATATTTATACACTTTTCACACGAATCAAAGGAAACAATGTTAATAACACAAATATTCGGCGCAGAAACACATTTAACTCTCACAGTTTTTTCAAAATTCTGAAATATATTCTTTTAATGCTAAAAACTCACATCTGATATGGAGTACTCAAGTGATAAGTTATTTTCAAAAACGAGAGAAGAGAGACAGATGGACAGAATTGAAAATAAGGATGATGCTGTCATTATTTTCCATAACATATCATCATGCCGTTGGCGATACTTCACTGAATTCAGTAGTTGATAATAAAATCGAGAACAAAGTACTAGTTTGTCTCTCTTCTATCGTTGGTAACACTATCTTTTCACTCGAATATTCCATGAGTTAACTTCCACTGTAAACCTGTTGCACACGAACTGTTAACATTAATCCAAAGGGTAACACCGTCTTGATCATTTTGCACTAATTCATTTCATTTCCACTTTTATTAAAACTTAAAACTAACTCACAGAAGATCACCATGCCAGTCACGAACTCCATTTTATCACGAGGTGTTCACGTGCTCTTTTACCGCGCATTTACGCTTTTCCGATCGTCACGAAAAGAATGAAGTATGCAATTTGTGTGCGAAGAACTAAGAGTAATGTGAGGTTACTGGCCATGTTCATTATTTTTTTCACATTGGCGGTCTTTGCCCTACTAAATTTACCTGGAATATATTCCTGTGGATGTACTATGTATCTTAAAGTATTACACGAATAGGCTTTCCCGTGAATGTTCGAAGTGTATGTAATAATGGTGTGAAAAAAAGTAAGAATGCTATACGTACGGTATGCACTTGAGTTACGAATGGTCAAGAATATAATCCAGATAAATTTAGATGGGCTGAAAGACCACCATTGTGAGAAACACAAAGAACATGGCCAGTTACCTCACATTACTCATATCTCCTCGCACGCAAATTGCGTACTTCAGTGTTTTCTGACGATCGGAAAAGCGTAAAAGGGCGGTAAAAGGACACGTGAACACCTCGTGATAACATGGAGTTCGTGACTGGCATGGCGATATTCTGTGAGTTAGTTTTAAGTTTTAATTATAGTCGACGTGAAATGAATTAGTGCAAACTGATCAAGACGGTGTTAACCTTTGGATTAATGTTAACAGTTCGTGTGCAACAGGTTTACAGTGGAAGTTAACTTATGGAATATTCGAGTGAAAAGTTGGTGTTACCAACGACAGAAGAGAGACCAACTTGTACTTTTTTCTCAGTTTTATTATCCACTACTGAATTCAGTGAAGAATCACCAACGGCATGATGATATGTTATGAAAAATAATGGCAGCATCATCCTTATTTTCAATTCTGTCCATCTGCCTCTCTTCTCTCGTTGTTGAAAATAACTTATCAGTTGAGTACTCCATATCAAATGTAGATTTTTTGCTTTAAAAGAATATATTTCAGAATTTGAAAAACTGTGAGAGTTTGATGTGTTTCTGCGCCGAAAATTTGTGTCTTTAACATGGTTTCCTTTAGTTCGTGTGAAAAGTGTATAAATATGAAGTGATTGCTACACATTCTTGTGGATTTACGAAGCATATTTAAGGCATCAAAAAGAGAGGTTCTTAAAGAATTGAGACCTTCGACCTTGTGGTCGAAATGGAATGTGGTAGAAATGCTTTTAAAACTCTGTTCTTCTTCCAAGACGGATACAAGGTCTACGTAGGACTCATGGTGCTATATAAAATGTGTAAGTAAATGATATAAAATTGTGTTCTTCTAACTTTCTGTTGTCTTTACAAATTTCTCTAACATTTTACTATCGATTGTATTCTTTATCAGTCCGTCTCCTTTTTATTTTAGGTGGAGGTGATGTAGATTTTCTAAAGCCGAAGCGATTTTAATTCTCCAGAATCATGTAATGCACTCGTTTTTTCTTCACGAGCAACTAATTCTGAATAAATACTTTGTTTCGATCAATTAAAATGTCTTCGAGAAGATATCTTAAAAATGCTTTCCGATATAAATCAAGGAACTAAATTGATGCGCTAAATATATTTTTTCGTTTTGGCCGACGAGGAGTAATTAATTATATTGATATTTTTAAAAATATTCAAAGATATTTAGTAATCCTGGTAAACAAATAGAAATATTACAATTTCAAAACTTATAATTAGACAGTAAAATACTACGATGTTACGAGCATTCCGATTGGAGGAAACGACAAACTTAACTCGAAATATAAATAAATACTTTTATTAACGAAAAATAATATTCTAAACAATTTTTAATTAAAATAAAGAAGGTACTTTATAAAATTGAATACCAATTTAATTATAATTATTAGTAATGACAATTTTTTATTTGAGTTGTGGGGGGGGGACAGTGACGGATTATCCTAATTCGACCAATCAGATTTCAGCTCTCTTGTTCAGCCGTTGTCCTGATGGAAATTTCCTCAGTTGTTGCTTGGACCCCGTCTGGTGTGGAAGTTATGTCAATTGTTTTAAAATTTCCGTTAAAATTTAAATTTTGTGACTTCCGTTGGATTTGGAAACTGGTAAAAGTAAGTAACATTTCAAAGCATTTCCATTTCTTTTTGTAATAACTAATATTCCTTGAACGCATTTTCCTTTAAAAAAAGAAAGAACGACGTTTGAAGACCTGAAGATGTTCGTGGTCGTCACCGAGGATTTCCTTTTAATGGTAAGTTGATCGACTAAACCTTATTTGAATATTGATTGCGATTTTGCTTTGAAGAAATAATTGCTTTTTTGAGCTAAGAGTTCCGGCATTTTAGAAGTTTTTGTCGCGGAATTTCGTATGTAGTTTCCGTATTTGTATAATATATTATGTTCGGGCTACGCTTAAATCCTAACTAACATTCATAATGTACTCGCATAAAATTTAGTCTCCAAGTATTTTCCTATTAAAATACGATTTAGTAATCATATTTGAATTTGATTTGATGACTACGTTCTGTCTAAAGTTCTTGAGTGGCTGACTAAAGCGAATTAAAAGAAATTCAGTTAAAGCTTAAATGATCAACGGTAATAACCCCCTGAATGCTTAATTTAAGAAGAATAGCGCTAAACGAAAAGTTTGACGCATGTGGGACTCGAAAACGGGAATCATCTACACACTGCTGTTTGCAATATCTGTCTGGCAAAATTATCGGAAAGCAGCATTTGAAAATTGCATTTAGC